>CAVNYN010284477.1:0-36794 GCA_963692815.1 Nyctanthes arbor-tristis | reverse complement strand
CTGATCAATTCGATCAGGCACTCGCCATCTATTTTCATTGTTCAAATCTTTGACAACACGAAAAACCATTGTTCAACTCTTTGACAACATGAAAAAACCAAAAGCTTTGCCCTTCCATCCAAGGGAAGGAAGGGCAGAGGCCTTTGGTGTCTCCTCCAGTCAAGAATTGGGGCCTCACAATCACTAGCCAATAGGCTTTTCTCTCATGCCTTTCTTCGTTCATGGTTCGATATTCTGGTGTCCTAGGCGTAGAGGAACCACACCAATCCATCCCGAACTTGGTGGTTAAACTCTACTGCGGTGACGATACTGTAGGGGAGGTCCTGCGGAAAAATAGCTCGACGCCAGGATGATAAAAAGCTTAACACCTCTCATTCTTATTACTTTTTCAACGAAAAAATGAAAAATCAAAAGGTCGTCTTATCCAAAACCCCAATTATGACATCCCTTCTCTCCCACTTCACACCTCGGAACGCACCATTCTTATAGAGATAAACGCGCTTTCACATCTTCTTAACCCGAAACCCAACGAGAGACATTTTAGAAAACATTCTTCTTGCTTAGGAATTGGTATACCAAATTGACAAGAAGGATAGAGAAAACAATGTTGTTTTGAAATTGGACATGGAGAAGGCATATGATAGAATGGAATGGCCTTTTTTGTGTGGAGCCTTGAAAGCCTTTGGTTTTTCTCAAAATTGGATTGAGTTAGTCATGAGGTGTATTTTTAGATGTTGGTTTTCTGTTTTGGTTAATGGGGGTCTAGCTAGTTTCTTTCCCTCATCTAGAGGGCTTAGGTAAGCAGATCCTCTTTCCCCTGGCCTCTTTATCTTGGCCTCTCAAATCTTATCTAGGAATTTAAACAAACTTTTTTGTCCAAGCCTATTTGCAGATACAATTATGGAGGGGATGTCATGATTTCTCATTTGGCCTTTGCAGATGACCTTATCATCTTCTGCAATGGAGCTAAAAGTTCCAATAGGGCCATTAACTCATTACTGAAAACTTATGAAGAAAGTTCTGGTCAGGTCATGAACAGAAATAAGAGTGCTGCTATCCCTTCATACAAAATAAGCAATAAGAGCAAGGAGGGCCTCGGTCAGATTCTTGGCTTTGACATTGAAAAAAAACTAGATCGGAAGCTACCTGGGGGCTCCCTTTTATAAGGGTAGAAAGAAGGTTGGTATGTTCAACAATATTCTTGATATTATCAAGGGCCGTATTACTGGGCGGGAGAGAAAAATCCTTTCTAGTGGTGGCAAACTTACACTACTCCAGAGCGTGATATCTGCTACCCCCCATTTACTTGCTTTTAGGTTATGCAACCTCTAGCTACTGTTATTGGGAAAATTGAAAAACTAATGGCCAAATTTTTCTCGGGAGACTCTGAACAATCTTGTAAGATGCATTAGGCTAAATGGAAAAGGATCACTAAACCTGTGGCTGAAGGAGGTCTAGGTATTAGGGATTTTAATGATATCATTTCTACCTTCTCTGCTAAGCTTTGGTGGAAATTTAGACAAGATATCTCTCTCTGGGCTAAGCCTATGGCTGATAAATATTGTAAAGGTACTCACCCCTTGCTTGTTGACGTTAAAAAAAGCCACTTCTCCATCTGGAAAAGAATTAGGCAAGGGACAAACCTTTGTGAAAAAATCATTGCTTGGACTATTGGTGAAGGTGAGAAATTATTTTGGTTTGATAGATGGATTGGTGAACAGCCTCTGTACTTGAGATTTCAGCCCATTTTTATCCATAGTAATCGTACAAACAAAATGAAGTAGCTTTTCACTAATAGGCGATGGAACTTGGATGAATTGGATAGAGTTGTCCCTGCTAAGGTCAAAGAGGAGATATGTCAAATTCATCCTCATAGATAAGAAGATGAGATAAGGTGGACTTTATCACGTGATGGAAAATTTAAGACTAAAGACATTTGAGGAACCAATCATTTGGAGTAAAATCATTCCCAAGAAGATAAGTGTTTCCTACTGGGTGGCTGTTGACTCTATCATTCAAAAAAGGTTTCAGATCCCCTTTGCCTCCAAATGCCAATGATGCTATGAGGTGGAGACCATTGAGCATTGTTTCTTGGATGGATGCCTTGCCAGGTAAGTCTGGAATCATTTTTTCTTTGTTTGTGAAGTGAGAAATATTAAGTGTAATTCTGTGTAGCATATGATCATGCATTGGTACTTAACTCATAAGAATAATAAGCCTAGAGAACTCTATACTGGTGTGCCCTTTCTTATGCTTTGGTTCTTATGGTTAGCTAGAAATAGTGCTAAACATAGAGATCATAACATGGATAGCAAAGAAGTTATTAATAGGATTGAGTGCCCTATCATTATGCTTTATAAAGCTAGAATGGTAAAGGAGGACTTTTGGCACTTAGATAGAATTAAAAATTACTTTGTTCAGGAACAACAATGGAGGAGGAAAAAGATTTGGATCATAAGATGGAAACCTAGTTTTGGTTTGTTAAAGTTGAATGTGGCTACTTCTTAGCATCCTAAATCTGGGACAATTGCTTTAGGAGGTATTATCAGGAACTGGGAAGATAAATTCTATTTGTCTTTTCACAAAAATTTCAAAGCCACTGATATATATGGTGGAGGCTGAGCTGAAAACCATTTTATATGGCATGAGTTTAGGTAAACAAAACAACATGAACGTTAAATACGTGGAAACCATTAATGGAAAAGCTATTCACATATTAAATGGCAACAAAAAAAAGTCTTTGGAAGTGGAGGAATGAGATTGATGAAATTCAACACCTCAAAAACTTTTATGGGCAGTGAGTTCCAATAGATTTTTAAGCTAGGGAACCTTGTGGCCGATGGGCTTGCTAAAATTGCGACTAAAATCCAAGACTCTAAGGTTTATTTCCCTGGTGAAGTGAGAGGGTCTCTGTCTGGCCTTGTAAAGTTGGATGCCGTTGGTGTCCTTTCCATCAGATCTCAACAAGATGCTTACCCCCAGCTCAAAACTGCTTTCCTTACCTTCATCAACATGAAAGTCCAAATGAATGACCACCCCCGTTCCTTAATCTCACTGATTCCTAACCCAACCCCTGAGAGAGTTTTTGTGTGTTTCAATTTATCATTGTTCAGGTGTCTTCCAAAAAATTGTAATATCTTTGCACCCAACTGTGTTTTATTAGTCTTTTATGCTGAAAGTTTGTAGGTTATTTGGTCATTGAAGAGGTCCATGCTGGCAGATAATTTGCATTTTATTTGTGATATAATGGATTATTTTATCCACAATTTGCTCATCTTCATCGAAAACAGTTTCTTAGATTGCAAGCAGGATTTCTCAGCTATGGGAAAATCATGAAGTAATTCTGGCGATTTTAGACTCCTTATAATGGGCAGTCTGGTTCCATTGTTGTGGACTGTTATTCCAGAAGTTTTTGATCCCTTGGTGGTTGCAACTAATCCGGACTATATCATTAAAAATGCTACTGTCTTTCCTTATCGAATCATGTTTTCCAGATTTGTTTGTCTACCCCATACCCGCACCTTGTCTTTGGCAAAGATTCGCTCCAAACTGATCCATTTGATTTGAAAATTGAGTGGATTTTTACCATTGGTAGAAAGATTTTTCATGAATATGATTTACTAAATACTCCACATAAATGAATGGTGAAACGGATGCTTTATAGTGAAGAATCTTGCCAGCCACGGTTTAGATGACTTGTATCATGTTGAAAAAAAGTGGAAATGACAAATTGCTTCAGGAAATTGATCAGATTTGTTTTGGCTTGGGACATTCAATAGAAAACCAGCCATGTTACGCTAACGGGACAACAAATTGGAGATATTCTAGCGTTAATCTAATTTCTCCATTTGGTGGATGCACCTTGGATGGAATGCTCGTGCAGTTGCGGACATATGGTGGTGTGAGGGCGTCATCAGAGGGGCTTCTTGATGGTGGTTCTTGATGAAGGAAGAATTTTGTTCTTATTGGGGAGTTCTCTTTTTTCCTAGTGTAGTTTTTGCCCTTTTTAGCTCCTTCTGCGGACCAGGGAAGGTATCCCCCTTGTGGATACCTTCTTGTCCCTTAAAGAAATTACTACCTTATGTTCCCAAAAAAAAAAAATTCCTCTCACATTCCTAATATTTTATATTTATATTTTTTAATGTAATCCAATATTTTTATATTTATATTTATATTTTTTAACATACCTAACTTATTATATTTCTAATGCTTTTTTATACAGATTCGAGATTCAAACACCCCAAATACAAGAATTAATCATTTCTTAACTTTGGTTTACTATGCAAATTATCTCACATACCTAATTTATTAGGATTTTTTTCTTTATCTCTTCCAATGTTCAATATTAAAACACCCTACATAAATGAATCCTATTATTCTTAATTTCAGCTTTCTTTATATAATTTTTCACATACCTAATTTATTATAGATTATTTTCTCCTATTTGTTCCAAGCTTTAAAATTGTAATGCCCTGAGTTCTAAACACTCAAGACGCTACAAAATCTATTCTATCTCATTTCAAAGTGTCAAAACCATAAACATTTATATAAATAAGTGTGGAACATCTTTCTTTTCCTTATGTTAAAATAAACACAATAGACTTGCAAAAAAATAAATAAATAAAAATAAACACAATAGTATTTCATAGATAATATCAAATAAATCCATTGTCAAAAATTTACACAACCTTTGAATTTTGAAATAATATTTAAATAACTTCTAATAATACCAATAAACGAAAATAACTTTTTTTTTCTTTCACTCAATTGCCATCGCTGATCGAATCACTGCCAGCTCTAGACCTTGAAATGTTTGAAACAAAGAAGAAACACTCAGTAGATTCTCGCGTACAATCTTTAAAACATGGAATACATATTATGTCATTTAACACATATGCACATGCAAATTATGCATTTAAACTCACCAAAATGACAGAGTTTGACTCCCAATTAAGGTAAGCTAGGCCTGTGAGCTCGCGATTAGGGTGAACTAAGTCCCGATTAAGGTGAGATAATGATGCGCATACTTTCATATTCATACTATAAATCACATAAGCATATGCATAAACCTATAACACGTAATTGCATCATATTTTTCACAAAACGTGCGTATATAACTTTGAAAACAATTTTAGTAAGGAAATCTACCTCGTTATACTTTTGTTTTTGAATTTGAGCTTTAGGGGAAGCTAAGTGCATTTCAAATTATGCTCCTAAATCAAGGAAGTCCTAGTTATGCTCCTCGTTTAGGTAAATAAATAACTAAATATTAAAAATTTGAAAATGTTTAAAATTGAATAAAATTATGAAAAAAATCCTGAACTTTGAAAGCTTCAAGCTAAAGTATAATATTTCAAAACACCTGAGAATAAAATAGAGTTTTCAAACCTTGAGGGATTAAATTAGATAAAAATGAAACTTTGGTGATTGGAATGAGCTAACTAATAAATCTAAGGGCTGAAATCAATTGAGTTAGAAAGATAAGGGCGGTTATGCTTTAAACAGGACCTCTGTGTTAACTTAAATAACAATAAAATATTGAGGATCAAAACAAGCTCATAACAAACATTGAGGATATGAGGGCAAATCGAATTAAAACAAAAATCCCTAATTCTTCAAATAGGTCCCAATTTGGATTCCGATCTGAGGCAGACAAACGAAAGGGATGATGGAAGGCGATTGTCTGAGCTCAGTCAACGGCGGGAGAGGTGTCAATGAGGTATTGGGGTTTGGCTCGCGCTCACTGGGGCAGCGATGGAAACTAGTTAGAAAGGAGCTGAAGGATGATGGGTTTGTGAGATCGGAATAGCGGGGTCGCGGGTTGGGGAGTATGTTTCGCGATGATGGCGTTCGGTTGACGGTGAGTGTGACTGAGTTCGAAAGGCAGAGGCATCGCAGCTGTCTAATAAATGTTATGAAATAATAGTAAAGATGGATATTATTGTCAATATTTAAAATTTAATTCCTCTGCCTGCCGCCTTGCCACCACTGAGCTTCTCAATCTGAAATGCTTAAAAATTAGGGTGAGCATACAAGTACGCTTAGTGATGTATGCAACAACTAAGTCCAAACCAACAATGCAAATTTAGACTTGTAAAATCATTCTATTGAATAACTGTCGAAACTGTAGAGGTCTATTGAACTGTACTGTGAAATAAATCCAAGAACCTGAATTAGATTCTAGACTACTTAATGATCTCTGACAATCATTTGCGCACAAATATTAAAATATGCACTATGGGCTAATCCAAGGGTTTGTATTTAACCTCAAACCACTTATGGTTTCAAGCAACTATAGATAACATGACAGTGATTTAACAAACTAAAGTCATACATATGGTAAGGACATAGAAAATATAAACTGCATTGCATATAATTCCCTACCTGAAAAGATCGAAAAATTGGGTAGAAGAGAGCAGATGTGGAGCTACTAAGTTGTAGAAGTCACGACACCCTCGTCTACCAAAGTAAATTACAAACATATACTTTAGTACACTTTATTTAATGTCTTAATATCCATTATAGGTGTTGGTAGTTCAATTAAATGTTATTAAGTGTTTAAATGATTGAATTGATCAATTATTAAAACTTTCTAAAGTTAATTCTTTGCTATATAAAACTTTGGGAACTAATCTGCGTCTTTTAAATGTTTATTAAGACTCAAGTGAAGAATTCTTGAGATTTTGGGGACTAAAGTATAAGATTCAGGAAGTATTAGGGTCAAATGACCGATTTCAGAATATTATAGTATTAGTTTAGCTGTCTTAAATTTTATAGGGACCAATTTACATAGTTTCTATGCTTCAAGACATGCTATTCAATTAAATAACTTTATCAAATTTACAAGTCCCTGGCCATGAACGGTTTTTCTTGAATCCGTAGAAGCTTTATATGTTAACTTCCCCTTGTCAATTTAAAGACATAAATATAGAAAAATGCTCCTCATCATGAGAGCAACACATTTCTATAAGTAAAAACATGAATGGTGTTACTTGGCGTTGACGGTTCAAAATGGGTTTTGTTAGTTTCTAGCAAAATAGTGAGTTTTAAGCTATGAAACTTATATATTTGTGTTCTAGATGATGAGAGGAACATATAGACGAAAGTTTTATGACTTGATATTGAGGTTGAAAGATTGCCCATAAACCAGGTCTCTTGGTTCTTGAATAGTTCTCATTATTTCATGCATTGAATGGTAGTGAGTTCATGGATATATGATAAATTAACCATATGATTGTGTTATGCAGAAGGAATGTTGATGATTGTTTATATATGAATTTCCCAAGGAGCTTGCAGTGAGTAGTATATATAAATTCATAACATGATAAAACCATAAATATATAAGTTGCAAATTGAATTAAATGGAAACACTTACGGATGATGTGTAGGTTGGAGTTTTGTTCCTGAAAGTTGAGAGCTTCGGCTATTGTTTATGAACGTAAGTTGTAGAATAGGGTTCATGAATGTTTCTTTGTTTTTTTTTATTTTTTTATTTTTTTATTATATAGGTTAGTGTTTGATATTGAAAAGGATCCTATTCCCATTGCATACACATTTCTTGGCCAAGAAATGATAATTGGGCCTAATTTTGGGCTCCTAGATTTATAGTAGGGTGCTTTAGATATTTAAGTTTAGAATTGATAGCCACTTCAAATCTATACCTGTGAACAACAAAATAGAATAAATACACATAATTCTTGCAAAAATAGATGAGGGTAGATCTGATAATAAAGTAAATTGAAGATTAAACAAAATAAAAAATAAATACAAATAATAAAACCAAAATCAACAGATCGGAAGAGCACACGTCTGAAATCCTTGAGAATCTATCTAGATTTCGTGGATATCACTGATGTATTTCAAACGAGATAGAGTCCCACCTTTGTGTGAATGACAAACCTTGTATATATAGGATTATTAAGATACACTTAGAATTCCCAATTCTGAGAAACACCAGAACAAGATTGAAAAACAAGAGTTTGGCAATGTTATATCACAAGTAATGATTTGCCACCATAGAATATCTGGGGCTTATTAGCAAAAGCAACGTCTAATTTTAGGGTCTGTTTTCATCCATTTTACATAACAGTTCATGGATGATGCATCTTTTAGTGGTTGAATGAAACTTTTCTTCTACTTTTCGCCATTTTTGACCTCAATATTATTGCAATATTTGTTTCTAAATTCTAAATTCCGCCGCCCAAATTATTCATAAAGCATGGAGTGTTCATAGGTTTACGAACCAGATTACTCACTCTCTTTTTGTTCAGGCATCTAGTTTTTTGACAGACAATTTTGAACAGGTAGGGGATCTTCCCGCTTTCATTCTTGATGTACTCATTTCGGATGTTAGCAGTGAATAACTTTCGTCTTCCAAAGAAAAAAAAAAGTGAAGAAAATAATAATGAAACGTACAAGTGCATAAAGATCAAAATTTGAGCAAAATTTGCTCATCTATTTTGGAAAAATTATGTGGAGATTAAGTAATAATAACTAAATTCTTTCTATGTATTTTTTTTATTATTATCATATATTTCATTGAATTTTTAGTCATTCAACTTGTGCCCCAACAAAAATTTTTGAGTTGTATTGTATAACACTGCTGGTGCTCAACATGAGTTTATAAAAAGACATTAAAAAAACCAAGATCAATGATAGAGGTGATGATATAATACAACTGGACTTCAAATGCATCGAACCAGTACAGCAACCACGGTGCTTCTGGGTTATTAATACCCGAGAACTCCACATATCGTGATGTAATCAACCATATTAACAGCGTGACGGAATGAAGCATGATTGATTTCATAGAATACACACTTGTACAGATTGAGAAACGAACCATGATAGATGTAAATTGGAGAAAATTGTTACATGTAAATTGATAGCAATCATTTATATCAAATCAGCGTATCAAAAGTATTGGTATTACCTAAATGTGTATCGGTATCAGTCTCAACGTAACAAAAGTATCGGTATTACCTAAGCGTGTATCGGTATCAAACATATCAAAAGTTTCAGTATTATTGAAACTAAAGAATGAAATAGTGCAAATGAAACAATAGCGTAAAAGCTACGTATCGGTATTACCTAAGTGTATCAAAAGTATCGACCAACATCTACACAGCCATAAAAGCTATACCAAGGAATAACTTTATATAAGTGACGAAGGTAAAAAACATCATTGTACAATTATTTAACAGGTAAAAGTTTGACAATAAAACAATGAGCCACAAACACAGAAGCAATTAGGATATGTACAAAAGAAGCACGCCAAACAACCATTATTAGAAGCGACAGAGTCAACTATAGGAAACAAACATCCCTTAGTCCCTATAGGAAACAAACATAAAGGAAAAATGAAAACTAAAATACAAATGGAGATTGACAGTTGACTATTGACATGTAAAATAGTTTAGCGTTTTATATAAAAATACATCAAGCATACGTAACATTACCTGTCATCAGGGCAACGTATCATAATCATTGGCTTTAAAGTCTCATTTACGTATTTCTTCTTATATATCTTTTTATTATCAAATAATTAATAATTAATTAGTTATACAACCATAAAAATAAAATAAAGAGTTTGATGAGAACGGGAATCCACCCCTCTTACAACTTCTATCATATATTAATTAAATAATAAACGGACAATTTAAATAAAATGTAGATAAAACTGTATTAACTAAAACTATTGACCATAAAATACGACTTCAAATAATACAGATAAAAACAACACTTCAAAATTCAAATTCAAATGCATAAAAAACCCAATCCAAGTCCTACTAGATCATGACTAGATTGCCTTCCAAAAATAAAGATTATAGGCAGATTTTATAATTTTAATAAAATAATTAATATATAACAATTAAATAAAATAAAAACATCAAAAATCGTGGAGTGTACAACTGCAACCATCCAGTGTAAAATTGCAAATAATGCAATAGGATGTGTATATATAGAATGGAACCTGAAAAAATAGTGTGGGGACTAATCTCCTCTATATAGTAAGTTGTTAGTTATTAGTTGGGCTTTGGTTTAGTTACATATTAGGCCAACGCATATTTATTTCATGAATTAGAAATTACTTCTTGAATTGGACTAAAACTTAGTAGAGCCCAAGAAATATTGTATGAGTTAGTTGCTTGATATTCGTCTATCAAATAATTTTGTATTCTGCTAGACGAGTGCTCGTATGGAAATTGCTGAATTCGGAGTAAAGTCATAGTGACACATCTTAATATAATAAGAAAAATTTATTTATGGAAATCTTTTTTTTCCGATTGCTACAACCTCTCCCACGTAATTTAAATTTCGTCTTCGAAATTTAGAATTACTTGCTCTATGAATTTTGGATATTTTTCTTGGATGTCCCCTTCCTTTTCCCAAGTTGCCTCTTCCTCACCATGACTACTCCATCGGACCTTTACCAAAGGAATCTTTCTGAATCTTTCTCTTTCTCAAAGTGTGTACCTTTCAGTCAAGTATGGCTATTGGTGTCTCTTTGTAAGTCATGTTTTCCTTGACATCCAAGTCGATGTAGTTGACTATGTGACCGAGATCATACACATATTTCCTCAATATAGAAACATGGAATATATTATGAACTGCTGACAGTTACAGCGACAAAGCTAGCTTGTAGGCTACGCTACCAACCGTTTTAAGCATCTCAACGGGTCCAATAAATCTTAGTCTCAATTTGCCTCTCTTCCTGAATCTCACCACAGTCTTCATTAGTACTATCTTTAGAAAGATCTTTTCACCAATTTCGAAGTGCAAATCCTTTCTCTTCTTATCAGCATAAGATTTTTGTCTATTCTGAGCCTGTCTAATCCTCTCTTTGATCTTCTTGATGTCTTTCACAGTTACCTCAATTAGTGCTGGTCCTAAAACTCTCTTTTCTCCAATCTCTTCCTAACGCTCTCCCATAAAGAACTTCATAGGGTGCCTTGCCAATAGTCAACTGGTAACTGTTATTGTATACGAATTCGACTAGTGGTAGATGTTTTTCCCAATCTCCACCCATATCTAGTACGCACGCTTTCAACATGTCCTCAAAGATTTGAATGGTACTTTTTGATTGACCATTTGTATGTGGATGATAAGTTGTATCAAATTTCAATCTGGTTCTGATAGCTGTCTATAGGCTTTTCCAAAACTTAGAGGTAAATCTGGTATCTCTGCCCAACACTATTGAAACTGGCACTCCATGTAACCTTACAGTCTCCTTTACATATATTTGAGCAAACTAGATCCAGATTGTAAGCCATCTTGACTGGTAAAAAATGGGCGGACTTTGTCAACCGATCAATAATTACCCAAATTGCCTAATGTACCCTAGGTGATCTGGGGAGTCCAACCACGAAATCCATGACTATGTGGTCCCATTTCCAATCGGGAATTTCCAATGCATTCAACAATCCAAATGGACATTGATGTTCTGCTTTCACTTACTGACAGATCATGCACATCTCCACAAACTGTCTAATTGATCTTTTCTTATTTCTCCACCAATACAACTTTTGTAGGTCGCTGTACATCTTTGTACCTCCTAGATGTGCAGTATAGGGTATATAGTGAACTTCCTTTAAAATTTCCCTTCTCAACTCCTCATCTTTAGGCACGCAGAGTCTCCGCTCTTCCGATCTAGAGGGCGCCATCTGGGGCAACGTGGAAACCTTTAACGTCTCTACAAAGAGCTCAGGCTCTCATCTTACGTAGGAACTTGTCCATGTTCTTTGTTTGTGCTTCTTGTATTTTGTCCCTAATGGACGGTTGAACTACCAATGCTGCCATAATTGATGTAGTATGAAGAGGGGCGACAACCTCAATTTTCATATTGGTAAAATCCTTTATTAACTGCTCCTGACAGGTAAGGGCAGTTAAATGACTTTTGCTCTTCTGGCTAAGAGCAACAGCAACCACGTTGGCTTTGCCGAGATGGTAATAGATTGTGCAATCATAGTCTTTGACCAATTCTAGCCACTTTCTTGGTCTCATGTTTAATTCCTTCTGGGTGAAGAAATATTTGAGACTCTTATAGTCTGTGTATATATCACACTTTCCACTATAGAGAGAGTGTCGCCATATTTTTAGAGTATGAACTACTGTAGCCAACCCCAAATCATGTGTAGCATAGTTCAGCTCGTGAGGTTTCAGTTGTCTAGAGGCATAAGTAATTACCTTGCCATTTTGCATCAGCACACATTCCAGACATTGCTTCGAAGCGTCGCTATATATAACGAAACCTTCTGAAACTTTCGGAATAGATAAAACTGGTAAACATATCAGTTTCTGCTTCAGTTCTTGAAGCTCTTTTCACATTTGTCTGACCATTGAAATTTTACACCCTTCCTTATTAGTTGTGTCAATGGCCTTGCTATCTTCGAGAATCCTTCAATGAACCATCGATAATAGTCGGCCAAACCCAAGAAACTACGAATCTCATTTACATTTATCGGGTTGCTCCAATTAGTCACGACCTCGATCTTCACCGGGTCAACCTCAATTCCTTGGCTAGTCACAATGTGACCAAGAAAAGCTATCCTATTAAGCCAAAATTCACACTTTTTGAATTTGGTGTAAAGCTTCTCCTTGTGAAAAGTTCCCAAGATAGTATGTAGATGCTCCTCAGGTTGTGCCATATTCCTTGAGTAGGCCAAGATGTCGTCAATTAAAACTATGATGAATTGATCCAAATACAGATGAAACACTCTGTTCATCAGGTCCATAAATACCGTTGGCACATTAGTCTACCCAAATGGCATCATAGTAAATTCGTAATACCTATACGGACTTCTGAACGCGGTCTTAGGAATATCAATGTCCTTAATCTTCAGCTGGTGGTAGCTCGACCTCAAATGAATCTTAGAGAGTATGCTGACTTCTTTCAACTGATCAAACAGATCCTCTATCCTTGGTAGAGAGTACTTATTCTTAGCTGTGAGTTGGTTTAACTTTCTATAGTGGATACACATCCTCATTGACCCGCTTTTCTTTTTAACACATAGCACAAGAGCTCCCCAGGGTGATACACTTGGGCGAATAAGCCCTTTATCCAATAGCTCCTGAAATTGTACTTTCAGTGCATTTAGTTCTTTTAGCACCATTCTGTAAGGTGCTTTAGAGGCCAGTGCTGAACCAAGTATCAATTCGATGGTGAATTCCACCTACCTATCTTGTGGGATACTGGATAGTCCTTCGAAAGCATGTCTATGAAATCTTGTACCACTAGTATATCAACCCCTGTGAGTTCAGACAGTTGCATACTCATAGCGCCCACTAAGTACCCGTGGCAAGTGCCTTTCTTCAACATCTTCTGTGTTTTTATTGCTGATACAATAAGGGGTATAGCCTTTAGAACAAAAAGCTTTCAAATTCTCAAACTTTGGCCCTTTTCCTTCCAATGGAACTGCCTCTATATAAAGCATCAAAACCATTTTCTTTCCCTTGTGAGCTATTAGCAACAGCAAGGTAATCCTCTTCCTTCTCTCCATCTTCTTCTTCTTCTCAATCTTCTTCAACAAGTAACTAGTTCTCATTCTTCTTTCTTACAATTAAGTCAACTCAAGGCAGTCAAGTGACTCGAGCAATACATCAAAATCAGAACAAGAACATTGTATTGCAAGGTAAACAACTCCTCTCTTGCTATATTCATCCTTCTTTACTATAGAAATTCAAAAAAAAATTGTGTACTAATATTTATACATTTCACAAACAAAACACCTCACACATTCTTTGTTCTACTTTCTATATATTTAAAATATATATAAATTGGAACAGCATCTCGGTCGAACCGAGCGAGCTTGAATTTTTGGGTGATCTATTTCCTCACCAAACTTTGCAAACTTGGTGTCTATAGCTTCCTCTCACTGCGAGGAATACAAATATGTAAGTGTTTTTGCATGAAATCCACCGTACTAGCCGGAATATTCCTGAAATCGCCGAATGTCTTCACCGAAAACCACCACAATTTTTTCGAAAACTTACCTCCATGGCAAGAGCTCGCCGTGAGCTACCTATTCTATATATTTTCTCTTCAAATCAACGGACTTTTTGCGGGATTCTTGGCCCTAAAAACTCCCCAAGACCGAGCCATTTACCTTCTATACGTTCTCTATTCTTCCTACCAGTTAATGTCCAAACGAAAATAGATCTAGAACTTTGTCCTTTCGGTTCTTTGCACTTTATTCCTTGAAAGTCTTAAAAACATGTAAATAAGTCCTAATCTTATGGTCAAAACTAGTCTTGACCTCAAAAATTCCTAAGACATTTAAGTTGACCATAAAGTTATTATCTAAATTTATGTTGGTCCCAAACATTTTAAATAATTAATTTTGGCCCCAAACTTTCCAATCTTGCATAATTAGCCCCTAAATTTTCAATTCTAATAATATAAGTCTTTAAGCTTTTAATTCAACTTAAATTGACCCTCCAACTATTCAAATATATTAAATTGAAGTCCTTTAACTATTATAATTATTCAATTTAACCCCTAAAGAATTTAATTACTTCATAAAGGTCCTAAATCCTTAACAAATCAGATTAATTGTGAACTCTAACTCACATAAGTGATCAATTAGACTCTTAAACGTTTTAAGAATAAAAAATATTAGCACTTTAACTTTCATAAACATTCAATAAAGTCCTTAAAATTTAAGATTTTCCTTTCAATGATAATTTAAACATACTAAATCATTTTAAACTTTCATTTGCTAGACGAGGGCGCTTTAAGTTCCAAATTTGAGTAGCATCACAGCTTGTGCAACATTTCAAGCAAACTTTTTAAAGACTGTTAAGGTGGGGTTTACATTGTGCAAATTCTAGTTGATTGATCATGTCCTTTCCTTACGTGTTGATTATGGTTGTGACTTAAATGCATGAAAATATTTGTCAGCGACCGCAAATTGGTCGAGGGTCAAAAGTAGGCCCTTGGGATAGCCTATTGTACAATTACGATTACTAGTGCTAGTATATTGTCAGGGATCGCAAATTGTTCTAAGGTCAAAAGTAGGCTCTTGGGATAGCCCACAGTACAACTTTGAAAATTTTAAAGTTTAAAGAATAGAGTTATGATTATAATTACATATTTGGTTTGACGTGGATTAATTGACTTGCCCCACTGAGTTTAATAATAATAATAATAATAATATTATTATTATTATTATTATTATTATTATTATGTTCACCCTAACTTTCCCTCCTTCCAGGTTAAGCGGCCGGCTGTAGTCGAGGCGACGAGTAGGGCAACTAAATGTTTTGACTAAATAATTATGTATTACCATTTTTACTAAATACCATATCGGCTTTTTATTTTAAACAATTACTTTTGTCGACAACTATAAATATATAATTTGGGCGTTATGTAATTGAAATAATCATCATGTTTCCGCACATATTTTATCCTCATTACTTTATCTATTTAAAAAAAATTGCTTATTCAATTCAAAAATGAAAATGTGACTTTTAGTAGCGTTTCAAACTTTAAGAAATTGGGGTGTTACATCGTGATATCAGAGCAAGGTCTACCTTTTTACAGATTTGCTAAAATTTATCAATTTTATGCAGTTGAAATTTTTAAAAGTTGAAATATTTCATGAGATTTTCTGTCTGCTCTCGCCATGCCGCGCCGTGCCAGCTCTGGAAAGGTAAAATATTTTAAAAGAATTTTATTTATTGAAATTAAAAGATTGTCTCTGGATACAATGATATATGATGTAACTGCATCTATATGTATATGAATTTATTGGCGTGAAAGGTTATGAAAAACTTGATTTATTATTTTATATGCAGTTTGAATGTTTGAAAAGAAATATTGTATCGACATAATTTAAATATTTTGTGATGTTATGTTCTATGATTAAATATTGTATCGACATTATTTTAGTCCTCAGAATTAACCTAAAGGATGTAGAAAAGGAACTAATGGACTTTGTCTTTCATAAATGGTAGGTCGGATAGCACGTACCCTCAGAACTTGTAGAAAGACTTGTTCTTTAAAGCCTATTGGGGTTAGAAAGATGATATATGATTATTGGCACCATCCCTAGATTGAGGGCCATACGGTGGGACAGTATGCTCGGGAACTGATGGTGATGTGGCAAGAGCTGCAGAGTATGGAATATTCTATCACCCACTTTGAGGCTGCTAGACGCCTCATTGCTTCTTTGTTACCATACTGGTAGCAGGTGGCCTAGGTCTTATTCTATGAGAGAGTTGTTAAGGAGCCTAGGGTACCTCCCACTATTGACTACCCTGCTTTCACCGCTGCATTGGTCAAAGAGTAGGATAGGTTCGAGGCTCAACACCCTGCGGTCCCTAACTGCATGGAGCTGATTGCGCCTATTGATGCTTTGCCACTCAGCTTAGATACTGAGATGACACTTTGAGATGATGATGAGGAGCCTTCTAACTCAGGCACCGCCTAGATAGCCCTTCGTAAGAAGGCTAAGGCTGATGAAGAGCCAAGATATATGAGGAAGGGTGATACCGATGTTGAGTAGTGGCGTTAGGAGCTTGTGGGCTGACCAAGGATTAAACTGACATTAAGTAGGATATTTTGTGTTTGTCAGAAGTGAACTTATATTGCAAACTTATTTCTTATTTCGTTAAGACTCGGAATTAATGACATTATTAACTATATTGCACTTTTATGCTATGCCATGTTGTATTAATGTCTTTTGTGGATGAGTATTGTGAATGGTTTTGTCAAGTGAATTCTAAATTGAATGCATGTTTGGGAGTTAGGAAATGGTACATCCAGGATGACCACGTGCCCAGCCGGCTTCGAGTGAGAACAGGGATGCTGCCCTTCTACGAGGCTTAGTTAATGCCATTTAAGGGCTCAACTGAGACCAGGGCACATCTACTCCGCAATATGCTTCCGACTCACTAAGCCCACCAAACCATGTGAACCGCAATAACAACAATAACACTGGCTTGGTTATCAAGCAGTTTCACTGATACAAGACGTCGTCTTTCAATGATAGGACTGGCGCCCTAGCTGTAGAAGAATGGCTTAAAGCGTTGAAGTGTCTTCAAACACATTGCCTTCTTAGATGCTCATAAGATATCTTGTGCCAAGTTCATTCTGGTTGAAGATGCTAGCCATTGGTAGGAATCTTACTTGCACACGAGAATTGAAGCACAATAACATGAGCTAACATGGGAAAGGTTTAAAGAATTGGTGCTGTAAAAGTACTTTCTTCAATCCTTCCTTGATAAAAAAGAAACAGAGTTCCTTCAACTCAAACAAGGGAGCTTATCATTGGTAGAATATGAAAGAAAGTTTGAAGAGCTCTCTAGGTTCGCAACTCACCTGGTCGACACAGACATGAAGAAGGCCAGAAGGTTTGACAGGGCCAAGTAAATGTTATATTTTGACTAATTGATTATGTATTGCCCTTTTTACTAAATACTTTATTGGTATTATATTTTGGACAATTACTTTTGTCGACAACTATAAACATATATTTTCGGCGTTATGTAATTGAAATGATCATCATGTTTCCACGCATATTCTATCCTCATTACTTTATCTATTTAAAAAAAAAAAGATTTTACTTGTTCAACTCAAAAATGAAAATGCAACTTTTAGTAGTGTTCTGAACTTTAAGAAATTTGGGCGTTACATTGCACATGTAGCATTTCTCTTTTCTGAGCAAGCATTCCCCGCTATGGTTCTTTCCACATGTTGGGCAAAGAGGCTTAGTCTTTGGCGCTTATGTCTTTCCTTTCTTATCCTGATGTGTAACCTTTCCCTTGTTCTGACTGTCCCATTTCCTTTTGCCTGTTGCCTCTGTAGGTTTATCTGTTGGTTTTTCAATCTCCAAATTAGCGTACACGGCCCGTACCCATTTCATTACTCGAGCATATGTCATGAGTCTATGTCTAGCTAGTATTCCTCTAATTTATGGCCGCAAGCCCCTTTGAAATCTTTTGGCTTTCTTAGCGTTTGTGTCAACCAAGTGTATCGCAAATCGAGATAGATGGCTGAACTTCCTTTCATACTCCACTGTAGACATAGTTCCTTGCTTGAGGTTAAGGAACTCTTAATCCTTCTCATCGTGGAAAGACTATGGGAAAAGTGTTTCCATGACAAGCTCTTTGAACTCTTCCCAAGTCATGGTGCGCCTTTGAGTTTCTATCATTGTTCGGCTATAGGATTCCCATCAATGTCCCGTGTCCTCTATCAGTATAAAAACAGTGCAAGAAATCTTTTAGGCATCTAAGCATTCAATATGCTCAAATATCCATTCAAGGGACCTCAGCCATTCCTCCACAGCTATGGTCCTGTTTGCCCATTAAATGTGGGTGGCTTATAACGATGAAACTGCTCAACCATATGACTCATATTGTTGGCATGCGCTGGTGGACTGGAGCAGTAGGGGCATTTTGATCCGGGAAAGCCCCTGAATGGCTGTCACAAGATCTCATAATAGAGCATCTCCTGTGTTGCCCGTAGCCTGAGCCCTGCCAGCAGCTGCCTGAGATCTAGTATTACTAACTTGGGGATTACATCGAGGAGGCATCCTAAAGTAAAAATAAGAATTGACTCAAGAATTTTCTTGTGAATATTTATTCATATCATTCATCCATAATTCATAATCCCAAGGCAATAACATCAAGACATAGTATTAAATCAAATATGAACTTTATTGCCAAAACCCAAAATCTTGTCCACTATCTTTGAATAATAGTAATTACTCAAAATGAATCCAAAATAAGTGTGGAAATCCTACTCTAAAATGTTTTATAATAACTCAAATGAAATCACCTATCCTTTGCCTACTCATCACCATTATCACGGCTAATAATAATATTGTCTTCATTTCCATTGCCTTCTTCTTTATCTTCATTGGGATCACTATCCTTGCTTGGATCGATATCCTTACTAGGATCATTATCTTTAGTCTTCACATGAGGCTTCTTGGCAGAGGGTGCCTCATCCTCATCTGATTCATGTGGTGAGCTCCTTAGGTCGTGGCATACTGTCATCAGATTCGGATGGAGCTAATTCCTCAAGTGGTGGCATGTCATCTTTAGATTTGAATGGTGCCCACTCTGCCAGCAATTGGTCTACAAATGTCAAATGTCATGAAGTTGAGATAGGGTAGCCGGTCAGACGGAACAACCACCATATGCTGATAAATTGCTCCAGCTATCCCCCATAAACCCACTAGCAATGAGTTGATGAGGCACAAGGCGGCTGTGATTCCATCTGTCAGGTGAGGACGCACCTCAAAAACCCTCGACCAAAGATGATAAACCTCTCCAATATGATGAGCCACATTATGCGTTGGGTTCCAAACGTATTATTTGTACTCTCGCACTCACGCTCGCACTATACGATCAATGGTTGTGGTTTTCCTAGCAGTAAGTCTCGTGCGGGCCATATCTCTCATACCATTTATGATGTTAGAGTCCAATGGATTACTATAGATTTTAGCCTAATTTCAAGGACTAGTTTAGGTTTAGAAAATAGATTTCAACTACAAATCACAGCTCAAAACATGAATTTAGCAACTCGTAGTAAGAATTCATAGCATGTATTGGATACAAATATTTAAACATTTATACTGCATCAGCTATAGTAAATTTTCATTGAAAATCACATGGGTCTGCAACATAGGCTTCCAAAATTAGATGCAGTTATAGAAATAAAATTCATAGTATCCAATATAAATTTTCAAACTTCACTATAATAAAACTTCTCAAATTACTCTACCTTTTTAGAGTCGGCGGGGTGTGGCAGGAGCGCATAGCAGTCGAACTTAATATTCTTATGATGTTTAAATTTGTAAAATTATAAAAAAATCATTTTTTTGCTAAGTCTACAGAAAGGTAAACTTGGGCATTGATACCAAGCTATCACGCTCCAAATTCAATTAACTTAGAGTGCTACCAAAATTAGCTTTTGGTCCTTCAAACATTTACAATCATGCTACTAGAGCACAAAATCTATTTAACTTTATTTTACCGAACTCAAAACTTATGATTAAACGCGGAAACTTTATTCATCCAGTTGAATTAAGAGTAACTATAAAAGCATATAAAGCTAACATAGTTTAGAAAAAATGAAGTCTAGCTGTCTGATAAATATTATTGTCAATATTAAAAATTTAGTTCCTCCCCCCGCCTCCTTGCCGCCACCGCGCTCCTCGATCTAAAATGTTTAAAAATTAGGGGAGCATACAAGTACACTTAGTGGGGTATGTAACAACTACGTCCAAACCAACAATTCAAATTTAGACATGTAAAATCATTCTATTGAATAACTGTTGAAACTGTAGAGGTCTATTGAACTGTACTGTGGAATAAATCCAAGAACCTGAATTAGATTCCAGACCACTTAATGATCTCTAACAATCGTCTGCATGTAAATATTTAAATATGCACTGTGAGCTAACCCAAGGGTTCATATTCAACCTCGAACTACTTATGGTTCCTGGCAACTATAGATAATATGACAATGATTTGACAAACTAAAATCACACATATGGTCGGGTCATAGAAAATATAAACTATATTGTATATAATTTCCCACCTGAAATCTTTGAAAAATTGGGTAGAAGCGAGCAGATAGGAGGCTACTAAGTTGTAGAAGTCACACACCCTCGTCAAACAAAATAGATTGCGAACATATACTTTAGTACACTTTATTTAATGTTTTGATGTGTATTATAGGTGTTGATAGTTCAATTAAATAATTGAGTTGATCAATTATTAAAACTTTCTAAAGTTAAATCTTTGCTATATAAAATTTTGGGGAGTAATCTACATCTTTTAAATGTTTATTAAGACTCAATTGAAGAATTCTTGAGATTCTGGGGACTAAAGTATAAGATTCAGGAAGTATTATGGTCAAATGACTTATTTCAGAATGTTATAGGATCATTTTAGCTGTCTTAAATTTTACAGGGACCAACTTACACAGTTTCAATACTTTAGGATACGCAATGCAATTAAATAACTTTATTAAATTTACAACTACAAGTTGTAAATTTAGAGGTGGCAAGGTGGGGAAATTCCGAGTGGTAGATCAATATCTATATCTATATTTAACAGTAGTAGCTGTTGGCGCTTACCAATCTTGAATGACAATTATTTTCCCCATTTGAGCATTACAAAGAGGGATTCCACTTAAGAATGGCAACAGGACGGGTATTGTCATGCCCCCGTTAATTTTACAATATTTTCTAAGATCTTATATTGATCAACAAATTCCATAGCAGAAGTTTTAATACAAATAGCGGGGATAGGATGTACAAAACAAATAAACAGATTTTGGCTTGATAAACTAATTATTTAAACTAACAAATTGTTATATTTAAAAGAATCCTTAAACTTAGTTTTCCAATAAAACACAAAGAACACAAAAATTATAGTAATAGAGATATTTGATTGATTACCAAAACTAATATTCCAAGACAAATTATTGGGAAGCTATCATACTGGAAAGTGATTTTCCAATTGATAGAAATACTTTTTATAGAAAAGTGGGCATACTTATTAATACAAAAAGCATTAAATTCATAGTAACTTCAAAGATAGGTTTTGCCCACTACATGCAAAACTTTACTCCCGTTCGCGAGAATGCTCCAACTCATGACTTGCTTTGCTTTTAAATATCACATCTTCAATCATCTACAAAAATTGTAGAATAAGAGAGTGAGTACGGAGTACTCAGTGAGTAACAAAACCCTTTGATCCACCCTTCAATTAAAGATTTATTTCCAAGAAGATCATTGAATGTACAAAATTTTTCAATGCACAGGAGGGCTCTATCACTAATTAAACTACTGTACGTAGTGCGCGCAAGAGTCATTTCAATTCAACCAAATTAATTATGGTCATGTACAATTAAGTGGATCCACAATTAACCCCGGTTGACGCCTACCGGAATTCCAAACCAAGCGCATTATCAATCCAATCAAACCATACTAGTCTTCCCTATCCCAGAGTCATTGGATAAGTCATAGCTTGGAAACAATTCAAGCAAGCCAATACATGACGGGTAGAGCAACTAGTGATTCAAATACAATAAATTAATCTTTCTTTTCAATGCATCAAATTCATGTTTGTCTCATGGAATACTTCAATTAAAACCATGCTTATGGTATCAAAATATTATAAATGCAAAAAGGGAATTAAAGTATTAGTTACTTACCTCAAAGGTTCCTCGAGTAATCCCAAGTAGAAAAACCTTGATATTCCTCAATTAAAACTATTTTTTTGAACTATAATTCTTCTATATATGGTAAGGCACCCTTTTCAAAAGGCAAATAAGGGTTTTGGTTGGTTTTTATTAGTTTTCTTCTTCCCTTGACCATATTGGACGAATTTTGGGGTTTGGGAGAGCAAAGAGGATGATTTGGGAGTTTGAGGACCCAAGAGCCCTATATATAATAGTTGAGATTCAATTGTTTTTAATAAAATTTAAGTTCCACCAATCACATGTCGACACATGGCGCAATGTGGTGCCGTACACTTGGCAGAAAATTGCTCGAGCAGTCCTTATACTTTGGTTTCCTTATGATTAAGTCATAACGTTTTGATTCTCATTGCTCAAGCCCTTTCACTTTATAGGGTTTTACAATTTGGTTATCAACTTTCAAAATATTAACTAATAGCCACATTCTTTACTTCTAGGCTTCCTTGAGTCACAATTCTTTGAATTCTTATGACATTTCAAATGGTTATTCAATCATTGTCAAAATAACGTTTACATTATCAATAGTAAACTCTTGTAGTTATACAGTCATTATCAATAAATTGTCAATAACCACATTTAAATTCCAATTCATTGTCCAAATATCAATTATGTTCAATAATCTTGTTCCAATTCTTGACATTTATTTTCGTAGGAACCTTGCAACCTTACAATGAAGGCAATTCCATTCAATCACGTTGTCACATTCCCACTCTTGGCATTTATTTAAGTGGCAAAACTTATATCCTTTCAGTTGATGCAATACAATTACATTATTGCATTCTAATTCTTGACATTCTTGTAACTTCACGATTCAATAAGGTTATACGATCACATTCTACTTCTTGACATTAGATCGTGTAACCTTTCAAGTAATTCTCAATCATTGTCAACATATCATCCTTTGTTAAATTTTCTCGGGATGTTACAATCTACCCCCTTAAATGAATTTCGTCCTCGAAATTCGCTAAGTATTATGGCAATAACTATTACTTTCAATAGCATAGTACGCAACTGGACCATCTTCATTTTAAAGACTCACTTCTGCTACGCACTCTCATTTCTTTTACTGTTAAGAGCACGCGTGGCACTTGAGTAATTAATCCCCCTTTTCATGTATGAGTTTTCCATCCATCTTCAATATCAAAGTTTCAAAAATCAAATATATTTTTTCCTTCTTATCCCAAATATACCATCAATTCAAAATTGGGTCAAATATTTAAAATTTTAACAATCCAATTACCCAATTCAAACGTTAGTCAAAATGGGTTTAGATTGCCGGTTGCTCGTTTACAATAACAATTAGCAAAAATTTGATTCCTTGAATCATATTCTTTTCAAAACTATTTCAAATATGTTCTTAATTTTCAAGCTAGTGTTTCATACTCATTTCATTAATCAAATTGCAAGAACTAAACAAGGCAATAAGGGAAAACCACATCCGTTTATAGAATGCTGACAAAATAGAAGAATGTGGATACAAGAGGAGTTAGCAAATAATGCCGAATTGTAGAAGGATTGATGCCCCATGAGATTAAACAAAGTTAAAGGGGAATTAAATGAAAACAAGAAGTCAATTTTTACATAAGTCCATTATTAAGCAATTTAGGTTTTCTAGATTGCAAGAACGACCATTGCCAATCGGTAATTAACGAAATAATCTTAGTAGCTTAATCAAAATGACAATAAAAGGTATTGAGCGAACTCATGTCGTGAAAACGAAAAGGCAATAAATGTGATGGGGGCCAAGGAGGATTTTCAAGATGACAAGTAGACAATCAAATTATCAAAATAGACAGAAGCAAGAAAGGGAAGAACAAACTTTCCCTAAGTTTCAATTTTTCTCAAGGTACCAATATCAACTCATATATCAAAGTTACTTTGAATGACAAACAAAATATATGGTCATTGGCAGGAGCAAAGTCAACAATTAATCAAGAATTGCAAAAGAGTTAATATTCCTAGTAATCAAACCAAGTTGAAAAGGGACAAAGGCGGAAACATGGAGTCCTTTATCAAATAAATAAGATTTTTAGAATTATGAAGAGAAGAACCATTATCGATAGGCAATAAAAAATTTCAAAAGTTCAATTCAATGATAATAAAGGCATTAAACAAAGGTATATAGTCAAGCAAAGGCAATAATAAAGAAGCCTAAAAGATATTCCAAGATTTCAGGCAGACTAATCAAGACAATCAATAGTAGATGAGAACAAGAGAAGAAAGCATAAAAGGAGAAATAAATGTCAATTTTTCAAAGAACTGAGGTCGATTCATATATCAAGGGGGCGCCTTTGCTAACGAGTTTCCATTTTATCTAAGAGAATTTTCATAGTTGAGCTATTCTCACGAACAACACAGGACAAAATTTAGAATCAATTAAGTGCTAACAAGAAATTAAGGTTTCAAATTAAAGAGGCTATTAGCATCAAGGAAAATGGAAATGGTGCCAAGTTCAAGTCCAAAGCAATAAGACTATTGTTGACGAATAGAATGCAATGAGTTTATTAAGAATACATAGAGAAAAGGAATAATGTCAATCAATTATAAGCAAAAGTATCATGTTCAAGGAAATACAATTTTCAAGCAAGAATTACGAATAAGTGTTGGGTCTAGCAAAAGAACATTTAAGTGACTCAAATGGTTTGCCTGAATAGATCAGATATAGTCTTTTCAAGCAAGAACTAAAAATAGACTATTTCAAGAGCTTTTTCTAGACAATTCGCGGCTTCAAAATTGTATCAAGAAGAAATCATATTCAGCAAAGTAAATCCTCGGTTTAATGAACATTGGGAATATTGTCTAGGAGAAAAAGTGTTTCAAGATACATTGAAACAGCATGCAAATGTTTGTTGGAACATAACAATGGAGAACGCAATGGCCGACTAAAAGGGCATTATAAGGAACAATATTTCATGCTTCAAAATGCAGGCATATTTGTATATTTCCTTGGAGTAATCAATACAAATTATAGACTCAACAAGAATTCAAGTGGGCAAGGTAAATTCTTGATTTGAAGAGTATTGGCAATCTCAAGTGTTTCAAGATATATTGAAACGATGTGCAATTGTTTATTGGGACATAATAGCGAAGGAGGCAATAGATCAAATAAAGTGAGCAATCTTTCATGCTTCAAAGTTTAGGCATGTTTAGACATTGCTTTAGAGTGTTTAGTAACAAAAATCATAGGTCAAGACAAAATTCAAAGAAGGTTGAGGAATTGATTTCAAGTCACTTGCCTTGTCCTTGCCATATATGTCTATTATCTATTCAATTTCCAAATATCAAATCAAGGGTTCAAAATTAAAATTCATTACTGTTAATGATTAAATTTGGTGGGTGTCAATACTTCCAAGAATACTTGATTTAGAAATTCAAAACAATTCCACCAACCCATTACAATAAATTAGTCCGATGTTACTTGTCAATGAGTTAAATTTAGGGCTCAAAATTTGACAACATAAATAATCAATTTTCTTGACCAATCACTTTTGTTAAATATTTTGATTGTATATCAGTAAGAAAAACTTATATTGTTCATAAAATAAGACATCCATTTATTTCTTCATTTACCCAGAATTGTACCTTAAAGAGTTTATTAAGAAGGGGCAAATTTCAACAATTATGACGAAATTCAAAGAAGTTAAAGTTTGTTGCATGTACTAGAGGCTCCATGACACAATCAAAGGCTAAAAATTTCAAAATTCAATACTAAAATTAGTGCAAAATTTAAAAATCAAGTTTAAGCATGACAATATAGAAAACCGGGATAGATCTAGGTAGAAAATGGCTAAGAGAGATCTTCTTAATTGCATAAAGATCGATCATGTGAAAGATATAGAATTTGAAAGTTAAAAGTCTACAAAATAAGTCATTTGTGTCAATATAAAAGAAATCAGGAAGCTTAGAGACCCAATTGCAATTTTCTTAAAAAAATCTAGCTTTGGATCGATTTGAAAGAAACTAGAAAGCTCAAGGACTTGGATGCAATTTTTGGGAAAATATCTAGGGTACCATGCGGCCGCATGCATCACTCATGTGGCTGCATAGAGATAACAGGCTCAAGGCCAAAAAAAATCTGTTGTCCACGGCGTATCCGCGGAATGCATTCCGTAGTTGGCCACAGGTGCCATGCGGCCGCTTGGTATAATTTTTTTTTTTTTGGGAAAAATATCGTGGTAGTAATATAGTATCTTTTAAGATTAACTTAATATCTAGAACCAAAGTGAAGGGTATCATTCTTCCTTTTTATTTTCTCTCATTTCTTTTGGTTGGTTCCAACATACCAAGTATAGAAGCCACAAGATATCTTTTAACTTTATATTAGGAGCTAAAATAACCCATATCATTCATGTTTTTCATTTTCCTCATCTTGAATATTGCTATCAAACACTATATAGTTATCTAAAAACTTGATAACTTTGATCCCTTGAGTTATCTATCTTCTACCACTTTGTAGAATTTATGTTCTCACTCTTTCTTGAGTTAACAATGATTAAACATTTCCAACTTTTAGCTTTTTAAAGAAGATCAAATCAATATATATCAAAGATTTCATATCTTCTATTTTCCATTGCTTTTTATCATGTAGCTACTAAGTATAATCCATACAAATTATTCGTAGGCTTTGTAAGCAGTAACTTACTTGCAAGTCGGTTAGTTGGTGCCTCGCGCAGGAGTAAATTATACATATAGTGCCCCTGGAATGTTGCTCTGATACTATTCTTGTCACGCCCCCACTAATTTTACAATATTTTCGAATATCTTATATTGATCAACAAATTCCATAGCGGAAGTTTTAGCACAAATAGCGGGGACAGGACGTACAAAACATATAAATAGCTTTTGGCTTGATAAACTAATTATTTAAACTAATAAGTTGTTATATTTAAAAGAATCCTTAAACTTAGTTTTCTAATAAAATCTCAAAAAACACAACAAGTTGTAGTAATAGAGATATTTTATTGATTACCAAAACTAATATTCCAAGACAAATTATTGGGAAGCTATCACACTGAAAGGTGATTTTCCAATTGATAGAAATACATTTACAGAAAAGTAGGCATAGTTATTAATACAAAAAGAATTAAATTCATACTAGCTTCAAAGATAAGTTTTGCCCACCATATGCAAAACTCTACTCCCGTTCTCGAGAATGCTCCAACTCATGGCTTACCTTGCTTTTTAAATATCATATCTTCAATCATCTACAAAAATTGTACAACAAGAGAGTGAGTACAGAGTACTCAGTGGGTAACAAAACCCTTTGATTCACCCTTCAGTTAAAGATTTATTTCCAACAAGATCATTGAATGTACAAATTTTTTCAATGCACAAGAGAGTCCTATCACTAGTTAAACTACTACCCGTAGTGCACGCAAGAGTCATATCAATTCAATCAATTCAATTATGGCCATGTACAATTAAGTAGATCCACAATTAACCCCGATTGACCCCTACCAGAATTTCAAGCCAAGAGCAAATGAGGTGGTTTGGGAGTTTGAGGACCCAAAAGCCCTATATATAATAGTTGAGATTCAATTATTTTAATAAAATTTGAGTTCCGCCAATCACATGTCGACATGTGGCGCAATGTGGTGCCGTACACTTGGCGAAAAATTGCTCGAGCAGTCCTTAAACTTTGGGTTGCCTTATGATTAAGTCATAACATTTTGATTCTCATTACTTGAGCCCTTTCACTTTATAGGGTTTTACAATTAGGTTATCAATTTCCAAAATATTAAGTAATAACCATATTCTTTACTTATGGGCTTCAGTGACTCACAATTCTTTGAATTCTTATGACATTTCAAGCGGTTATTCGATCATTGTCAAAATAACGTTTACATTATCAACAACAAACTCATGTGGTTATACAATCATTATCAATAAATTGTCGATAACCACATTCAAATTCCAATTCGTTATCCAAATATCAGTTATGTTCAATAATCTTGTTCCAATTCTTGACATTTATTTTGATAGGAATCTTGCAACCTTAGAATGAAGATAATTCCATTTGAACAGTTGTCACATTCCCACTCTTGGCATTTATTTAAGTAAAAAACCGTATATCCTTTCAATTGATGCAATACAATTATAATATTACATTCTAATTCTTGATATTCTTGTAACTTCACGATTCAACGAGGTTATACAATCACATTCTACTTCTTGACATTAGATCATGTAACCTTTCAAGTAATTCTCAATCATTGTCAAGATATTATCGTTTGTTAAATTTTTGCGGGATGTTACAGGTATGCACCCCCCGTCCCCCGCTCTGTTAAGGAAATCCCCACTCTGTACGCGATTGAATCGGTAATCGGGTACGGGGTGGGGGAGGTTTCGGGTGGGTATGAAAAAATTACCCGTTACTCACCCCGTTAGGGAAAAAATCCTATTAAAAAAAGAATGATGTGATGCGGCAGCAGAGACTTTGAGATTGGGTGGACTAGTGGAGACTTGAAATTGAAGGGTTCGAGTTGGACAGAGATAGAGACGAGGCGAGGGGAATTAATTTAAGAATAGGTTTGGTCTGTCTTTGAATTAGTTTTTTATTTGAAAAAAACTCAAATTTTGAATGAATTAATTATTAAGGTTAGTTAAAAAGTCAACAAAAAAGGTACTAATTGAGATGGTTAATGTTTATTGTTTCATCTTGGGTATTTGGGATCAAACCCTTATTTTTTTTTTCTTTTGCAAATGGGATCAAACCCTTATTAATTTACTACTTTGGTTTAAATTTTTTTCCCAAAAAAGAAAAAAAAATTAAATTGGGTATCGGGTTAGGGAGTTTAGTACTCGACCCCAACCCGATAAGACTTTGGAGTGTAATCCTTCACTCTGTACCTACCTCAATACTTAATGGGGCAGGTAATACCGGCCCCGTTCGCGGCAGATACTCGCGGGTATCGGTTAATACCCGTCCCGTTGCAATTTCTTGATTTTTATTGTGTTCTAAAAGAACTGTGTCATTTGTACTTACAAAGTGTGAAAATTTTGTACACACACCCCAAAGGTTGTTATTTCAAGAGAAATAGGGTTGCGGATATTTATAATAAGATTTCTTGTCCTTGGCATAGTCAGCACTTGATTGGTAGAACCCAGGGAATCAATTGGCTGATTTCTTTGCAGCAAGCCCGGTTTTGCCATAAGCCAAAGGAGGTGGGGGCCTTGGGGAAAATTTTTTGCGTTCAACAATTTTAGCTCTTCATTATTCTTTCTATATGCATAATGGAATAATTGAAAAAGAAATTATTGAATAATTATATTGAGTTATGCTGCATGTATAGATAAGTGTACAAATAGGTTTATAGATGGAGAATAAAATTATAATTTTATCCATATATTCTCTTCTTCTTTTATTGCATAACGTGGGGTAAAATTATAAATTCCACACCCTTTTTGTAAATATATTTGTACATTTATCTATACAAGCAGATTAATCCAATTATATTTTGAATCTTGGATTGAAAATTTTTGCTTTAAAACTATAAGAAAGATATTACTTGGATGAGTGATCTTGTCAATGTTTTATTTGTTTACAAGTTACAAGATTTGCTCTTACTAATTATTTAATTTAATTTAATTATTATAAGTGATTGCAGCATTAGCGGATTATCTAATTGAACTTTTATTAGTGTTTTTCTACAATTATGCCTTATTGGCATAATCTGATTATTATGCTTTAATTTTGGTGTGTTGATTGTTAATGGGCTTGTGGTGACATAAGTAATATATATACGCACACATAGTTGAAATAAATAAAAGGCTTTTTTTTCCATATTAATTATACCCTGCTAGGGGGGAAATTTGTCCGAGGATGCAAACTTATAAATTCCTCTCGGACAATACAAGTTATAAATTCCTCTCGGACAATAAAAGGTTAATTGCAATTTTATTTATAAATTTAAGGCTGATTTTTCCCCAAACAACTTAAGTCTCAACATTTACTCCAGCAGGGTCTCAAGACGTCGGGATAACATTTTAAAATTTCTTGAAGTTATTAGTCTTGTTTCTTTATTTTCCTTAAATGTCATTCGTGATTAACAATTTTCACTATTACAAATCTTGATATCTAAATTCTGAATTGAAGCGTTTAAATGAAAAGGAAATCACTACGATAGTGTTGCTTATATATACATAACGACAAATCATCTTTAGTCAAGTCCTTCATGTTAAATCTCTCGATCTTTATTGAGTGGCTTAACTTTCAATGACATGGACTACAAGCATAATTTCATTCATCCCCCTTTTCATCAATGAAGTTAAGTCGTTAAGTCATACATTACCACAGTATAGGATTACGTTATGAATTGTCAAGGTCTCATTAATTGAATGGCCAAAGACCAAGTTCATCAAAAATTACAGGGGACAATTCTAAAATGGGCAAAAACCAAACTTTAAAAATGGCACTTTTTAAAAAATTGAACAAAAATGGTAATTTTTTGAATAAAATTACATTATTGCCCTTAAGAAATAATTTCTCTTTATATTTATATATCTCTACAGCTTATTTGTATATATCTATAATTACAATTATGAGTACTGATTTTCGACACTACAGTTTGATAAAAAAATATTCATACAATTTATCTGTATATCTTGACATTTAATCGTGACACTTCTCAATAGTTATCTGCATATCTCTACAATTGAACTGTGGATCTCGACAGTTACATACTGTAGATTTAAATAGTTTCCTTTCTCAACAGTTGAGACTTACGAGTTGACTACGTGTGCAAGCCACACGCCTCACACACCAATGAATTTTGGTCACAGACCAGTACGGTTGACTTCGTCTCACCATTCTGAGTAACATTCCCTTCTACACCAATGTCAAATTCCTGCCCGATCGTTACAGATCTGACGATGAACGTGTAATGCAAGTTTTGAATTGAAGTTTCTTTAATCATGAAATTTTGCATTCGCAAGCTACTGGGGCATTGTTCAACAAGTGTCAAGAAAGATTTTGATGAGTTCAATTGATTGGATTGGTGCCCAAATGAAGAAATCAAAGAATTGAGGCTCTTAAAATTAATATTAGAATTTTTGTCTATGGGCAATTTTGTCTAAAAAAGAGAAAAAGTGACATTTTTGTATAAGTTTAAAAAGTGGTCTAATTTTGAAAATGACATATTAAAAAGTATCAAGTTTTGTAATTTCCTCATATTACAACTTGGAACTTGGTCTTTGTTAGGTATATTGTCAAAAATAATCCAAAGTTGAAAAGGAAAAGAAAAAAGAAAAAAGAAGTGTTCTTGGAGGAAAATCCAAATGCTATAAGAAATTGTCTTGTCTTCCAAGTAAACAAAGCCTATAAATAGAGATGTTTTCTTCTTCTTTTAGGTACAAGAGTGACTTGAGTCTTTGAGAGAAAAATTGGCAAGCTTAGCATCTTGTGAATTTTTCTTGTAACTCTTTGAGGTTTGTTTAAAGAGTAGAAAATTAGTTGCTGTAAAGCTTAGGTATTTTTCTTGTAATACTTAGGAGTTCTGAGTTAGTGAGTGAAATTCTATATGCTTATAGCGACTTGAATCATATCGTGAAAAGCTTTGATAGTCCGTAAATATGTCTTCGTTCTTTTATTTTTCCTTGTCTCATGAAATTCCTTAAACAACGGTCCTGCGGACATAATCGAGGAATTTACATTAATTCTCAATAGTCTTGATGCTTCAATTTGCTATGCTTAAAAACCCATCTGAAAAAAAAGAATACATAAGAAGTAGAGTGTCAACCACAGGTCTCGTTTGTTCAAAACAAAAAGGCTGATTGTTGGACATTTATTTAATTAGGTTTTGCTCTTGGTTCATGTTCCTCCTTACGATTCTTTCATCCATTTATCATCTCAACAAATCATAAATATCATATAACTTCATGTTAAATAGATAACTAATATACTTGTAACATGTAGTAATACGGTAGAGGATCACAAAACACAATTGAAAATAACCTTCTTCCACCTTTCCATCGTTATCTAATACTATATTTCTTCATAGTAATATAAATTTCCATCTATAAATATACTACAATCCATACTTATATTACTGCTATCCCTAAGTTTACTTACACAACCATAACAAATTTATTTAGAAGCTCCACTTATTAATGTTATACTCCTCGGTGTACATGAGGTCGAGGACATCATCAAAGTGTTCAGTCTTGACAAAAGTAGTAATATAATGATTAAAGCCACGGTAGCCCTCATCTCTCCCCACCAATCCGTCTTGTGAATCCACATGAAATGGCCATCCTCTGGTGAGAGGACCCAAGAGCTTTGCTTAACTTCGTAGATTCTCCTCTCCGACATCTATCATAGAGATAGAAAAGAGTGAATACACAGATACTCAGTAAGTAGAAAATTTTAAGATAAGTCTTTGAATAAAACATTTCATAAATTTTTGGGCCCTGTTACATAAAATGGAAGCTACCTCATTGTAGCTACCGAAAAAAAAAAGATTTCAATAGATAAATTTTCCGTATTAAATTAAGTCCTGTCGCTACGACTTAACTCCAAATTTAGTAATTTCCATATGAGCACTCGTCTAGCCAAATACAAAATTGTTTGAAAGATGAATATGAAACAACTAACTCATGCAATATTTTTGGGCTCTACTAAGTTTGGCCTAATTCAGGAAGTAATTTATAATACATGAAATAAATATGCGTTGCCCCAATATGTAACTAAACTAAAGCCCAACAAATAACTAACACCTTACTATAAATCTAGGAACCCAAAATTAGGCCCAATTGTCATTTCTTGGCCAAGAAACGTGTATGCTATGAGAATAGCATCATTTTCAATATCAAACACTAACCTCTATATATATATTAAAACAAAAAAAAAACAAAAAAGAAAAACAAAAGAAACAAAAGAAACACCTATGATCCTTATTCTGCAACTTAGGTCATAAACAGCAGCCGAAGTTGTCAACTTTCAGGAACAAAACTCCAACCTAAACAATCCGTAAGTGTTTCCATCTAATTCAATTTACAACTTATATATATATATATATATTATTTATGGTTTTATCGTGTTATGAATTTATATATACTACTCACTGCAAGCTCCTTGGGAAATTCATACGTAAACAATCATCAACATTCCTTCTGCATAATACAATCATATGGTTAGTTTATCATATATCCAGGAACTCACTACGATTCAATGCATGAAATAATGAGAACTATTCAAGAACCGAGAGACCCGGTTTATGGGTCATCTTTCAACCTTAATATCAAGCCATAAAACTTTCATCTATATGTTCCTCTCGTCATCTAGAACCCAAATAAATAAGTTTCGTCGCCTAAAGTCCACTATCTTGCTAGAAACTAACAAAACCCGTTTCAAACCGTCTATGTCAAGTAACACCATTCATGTTTTTACTTATTTAGATGTGTTGCTCTCATGATAAGGAGTATTTTTCTATATTTATATATTTAAATTGACAAAGGGAAATTAACATATAAAGCTTGTACAGATTCAAGAAACATATCAAAATAACACAGAATTAACCTTATCCAAATAGAGATGAGATAATGAATTTCCAAAAATAACACAATTAAAATTAATTTCTCTGGAATCCTATTTGATGCTTCATGGCCTAGCATTAGGTGGCTATTCATTGGTGAACTTCTTAAGCTTTGAGTTCATTACCATCATCGTAGCGATTCGGGCCGTCACCTTGAGCCAATAAAAGGGTTTTAACATTTCAAATTTAACTTTGATTCTAGAAGACATTTATAAAATGCTTTTACATTTTAAAGTATTTCTAAGCTCTTTATTGTAGTTTCAGGCAAGAATGCAAAAGTAATTCTTCCTTGTTTTGGTTATTAGGCTTTGCATGTAAAAACCACCTTCATTCTTGCCACCTTACTCAAACGTGCGTCCACTTCATCACACATCAAATCGCTGAATGTGTGTGTTTATGCATATAAAGCTCTAACCTGGGAATTTTAAACAGTTTACTAGAAAGCAATACAATATATTTTTCTGCTGCTGCTATCCTCCATGTTATCTCTGTTATCCCACTCAAATCTTGCACGGAAATTTTAAGAAACGAAAGTCCCATATTTGTTCAAATAAGTCAAATAGGGCAAAAGAACAGAGAGAAAAACAATTGCAATTACTATCTCCACGCCGAAATTTTAGAACGAGGGAATTGCCAGATCACAATTGCCACGTTCAAAGTCGAGAATTTTGATTGCAACGATGTCATTAAGTGTATTACACACAGCACGGTGAACCAAAGCGCTGGCACCTGTCCCGATCTCTTCATACAAAGTATAATGCTCTGCTCCCATGGGATACTTGTAACGATAAGAAAAAATTTAACTCTAACTAGACTACCTCCTTATCCCCAACTTAGTGCCCTGTTGCAAGATCGGAATCAGAATCCCTCCCTAACTCTCAATTCCACTCACATTGGGACTCATCTCCCTTCTCATACTACAAATACGCCCACATACATACACAGGGATACACACACGGCAGAAAAACAACCTGCAAATCGCAAGGTATTCATACAACTCACACACACAAAAAAAAAACGGCAGCCACTGCTGTCTATCCTCCGAGCCAAAAACCGCAGCCATTGGCCTCCTAGCCTGCCGACCTCCTCGGCTCCCTTGAGTCTCGACCCAAGGACCACAAAACACTAGCCAACGAGCCTCCACCCTCCGTCGAGTTCTCCGGCACTCGAACCTTTGAGCCTCGGTCAACCGAGGCCTCGCACCATCGCTACCCGTCGCTCAACCCATCACCAAATCGCGACTGCCTCCCGTCGCTCAACCCCCCACCAAACCGCGACCGCCTCCCGGCGCGCCTCTGGCCGGAACCACCGAACCCGAACCGCGACTCCCTCCGGTCGCTCAAGCCGCACCAAGAACCCCAACCTGCGACACCCTCCCTTGACCTGAACCACGCCCGAAACATCGAACCCAGACCACTCGGTCGCACACCACACCCAACCGCGCACCACACCCGAGCCCCACCAACCTAACCAGTAACCTCCCCTCTTCACCGCTCGATCCTCCACCAGCCATCGCACCCGAGCCCCCGTGCCCTGACCGAACTTGTCCGCGGCCACCGCGCCAGCGCACCACCACCACAGCCACCACTACCGTTCCCTCGATCAACCCTCCCTCTCTTCCTCTGATTCTCGCCCAAAATCAGAATTTAGGGTTAGATATTGAGTCCAAATTTGCAACCCAGGTCCCCACGTGAGATTATTTATGAAGAATGAGAATATTTGCTAGCCTGAGAACTTGCATATTAAATGCATGAGAACGTGCATCCTGAATGTACGACATTATCTGAGAACTGAGATTTTATCCATTTGAGAACTTAATTGCATGTTTATTTGTGATGTTGTTGTCTAAGTTGACTTTTATATGCGCTGAACCTACTGAGTATTTCTATGAAATACTCACCCCTTTCATAATTTGATAATTTTCAGATCCTGGAGCCGGAGGCGCGTATGATGGTGGATATTGATTAATGACTAGGCCTTTATTAATTTCAGAAATTTTTAAGATTTTATTATCAAGACTTTATTCCATCTGATTCGGGAATTGTTTTATTATAAGGAATAGTTTTTAATTATTTATTGAAATAAGAATTTCCGCATTTTACCGTTGGTTTAAGCAACCATATTATTTGAAAAGTTGTTTTAAAAAGTTTTAACGAACGTTCCTGGTATTCAGAGCTCGGGGCGTGACAGTTTGGTATCAGAGCACGGTTTACGTTTCTGTAGACTTGAAAAAATATATATATATATATATTTTTGCTATGTTATCTATTGTTAAAATTCTAATTAAAATGGATAGTTGCAAAATTAAAGGCTCTGTCAACAAGACCTAAACTGTCTAAGGCTGGAAAGGGACTTAAGCGGTCCACGTGACCCCCCTTCCTACCTGGGAGCCAATAATGATGCACTATCCAAAATAATTAGAAAGAAAACAACAGATTTCCTTTTTCCAAAAAAAAAAAAAAAAGATTCTCCGCCACCATCTGCTCCGCCAACTCCAAGTAAAGAAAGAACTCAAGAATTCAAGAAATATTTTCGGATACTTTTAGAAAGAACCAGATACATTGAGAAATAATGAATAAAGACATTGTATCCGATAAAGAATTCAGAAAAGTTTGAGCATAATATATCTTTTGAATATTTTTTAGTCCTCAAATTTAACTTAAGAAATTAAGAGAACCCGATTAAGTTAGATTTTGCATAATTGGGATTACAGACATGGCACACGGATGGGAACCTATAGTTGCTACTGTGACTAGAAGGGCATATGAAGAATTTGTTAGAAATCCCGAGGAAACCATTGGGGAGCATGCTATACAGCTCTGGAGAAAGCTACTCTCTGGGGTTATCATAGAGATGATACCGATGTTGTTAACGATTTGATTGACACATTTGTCGGATTAGAGCGTAAAGTTGCAAGTGACATACATTGGGATTTGTTTCATATAGACCAGTTAGATCTCACATTAGGTCTTTACTGTGAGACTTTGGTGGCATATTTTGATCCCCGCTTAGAACATCTTTTGGAGCAACAAAATGCTCAAGCTCAA
>CAVNYN010284469.1:0-27026 GCA_963692815.1 Nyctanthes arbor-tristis | reverse complement strand
CTTAAAATAAAAGAATGTTGGGGATGACAAAAGATTCTATATGTGCATAATGACATAATAACATAAATTAGGTCTAATTTAATTATCATTTGTGATAAGCAAATGAGTTAATTTAATTAGGTCACAATGTCTCAAAAATAGGTCCAAGGTTTAAATTTTCATAGTAATTAATTTTTACAACTAATATGGAAAGTAAGCATCATCAATACACCATAAAACAGATTCACACCGAGAGAATGTAGAACCATCAATACACTACGAAATGAAGCTACTCAACATTGAACATTCTACTTTTTGTGTATGAGCAAAGAGGAATAATGTAAGAAATAACCTATTTTCCCACAAAGGTCATACGCAGAGGAAGTCGGAAGGCAAAGCAGAGGGATGAGGATGGCCGGATGCCACTGCAGGGATTAAACCTAGAAAAAAAATAAAAATAAAATAAAACAAATATGTAAGAATCTGAAGTTTGAAGCTACAAATCGGAGATGGGAGTTACCATCGTGCAGTAGAGCAGCCGGCGAGCAGTCGAGTGAGCAATGGAGTAGCTGGCGAAAAGTGGAGCAGTCAGTGACTCAGCGAGCAGTCCAGAAGTCGAGCTTTAAGTACCGTACGCGCCAGGCGGAGGAAGGGCGGACGGCGGTGGGTGGTCGGCTGAAAGTTGAGAGCTCCAATTTGCACTTTGAAATGAAATTGAATTAGGCATTAGGGATTGAGGGTTTGTTGTCGTTCTTTTCTTTTCTTGTATACCGGGTCTCCCCTCTTCCTGACTCCCTTCCCTTTCCATTTGATTATTAAAACTTAAAAGAAAAAAATTAAAAAAATTAAAAAACCGGTCAAACCGGTCCTTGACCGGTTTTCCGGGTTTTCTACCGGACCGAATCTGGCCGGTTTAGAGACAAAATAACTGAACCCGGTTAATTTTGCTCAAACCCAGACCAGGACCGGCCCGTTTAGTTTGGTTCTGGGCTGGTTCAACCGATTCCCTTTTTTTGCACACCCCTAGACTTTCTATTGAATTTTATCCCTCTTATTTTCAGGCTAAGGCATATGCATAGGAACATGCCTACTTCCTATTCTAACTAGGGATGATGTTTATATCTAGCCAAACTCACCAAAGTCAAACCCATCATTGCATTTTTTACATCCAAAACGTCTATCACTGATTGACACATTCAAGATTCGGATATGCCTCACTCAAAACAATTCAAGATTTAGCTCAGAATAATAATGTCACAGTATTTAGGTCAGTGTCGGTATTGAATTCTTGTAATGAATAAAAATGCACCAAGTCTCATCAATTACCAGTTTACAATTCTTCAATAAAAAGTATTGCACCTTTACAAGTCATTTACTCTGACATATGGACCTCTCATGCGAAATCTTACGATTGATACATGTATTATATTATCTTTGTTGATCACTTCTCAAAGTATACTTGGCTATACCCATTGAAGAAAAATTCTAACGTTTATAAAACATTTGTGGGCTGTAAATCTTTAGTAGAAATGTTTTCCAAAAACCCATTACAGCCCTTTTCACAGGCAATGTGGTGAATACCAAGCTCTCTCTTTGTTTCTTTCAACAAATGGTATATTTTGTCTTACTACACCATCCCATACACCAGAACATAAGGGTTGGTCTGAACGGAGGCATCATCATATAACAGAAATTGGTCTTATCTTTTTTCAGACATGCCTCATCTTTGATGTTTTGGGTGTTCGCTTTCCAAATCGCAGTCTATCTTATTTATTGAACGCCAGTTAGCCTCAATATGCGTTTCCAGAGTATTTTTAATTAGCCTCCAAACAACTTCAAACTTTATATTTATAGATGTGTCCACTACCCATGGCTTCGCCTTTATACTAGCCCCAAACTAGAGTCTCAATCACGTCCACATATTTTTCTTGGATATTCACTTTCCCAAAGTGTATACCTTTGTCTTGATATCTCAACTCACAAAATATATACCTCTCAACATGACAAGTTTATGGAATCAATTTTCCCGTATTAAATCTGAAAGTCCACCCACTTCATCTAATCTCCAAGTAGAAACTGATCTTTCATCCTCAGCTGATCCATCTTACTTCTCACTACCACTTATGCCACATACATTAGAGAGATCCTCCTCACATTAACCAGCCTTCCACCATAACTCAACAACCTCTAACTTATCACCCAACGTCTTCCAACTGATAACCAACAATCAACTTCAAGCTCACATACAAGTCAGCCCTCCACCACGTCAAATGAAACAACACCTAAATTGGTTTGCTCTCAGTAGGTTGTTGCTCCAATGACAAATATTATTTCACTTCTCATCAGTTCACCTTAAAGCCACATTGATAATCACCATCACATGACCACCCGTAGCAAAAATAATATTTTCAAACTTATACATAAAATGTCACTCACAACATGTTTATCTCTTGATATTGAACCCACTTCTTGAAGCCAAGCCACATAAAATAATAAATACTAACTGGTGAAGTGCCATGATTGATGAATTTAATGCTTTAGTTCACAATGCAACATGGACCTTAGTTTTTAATGATCTTTTATTCAATCTTATTAGTTGTGATTTTATCATATCAAGCGAAGAGTTGGTGGATCCCTTAGTGGATACAAAGCCTGCCTTGTAGCTAAGGGATTTCATCAAACATGCATCTTGACTACATTGAAACCTTTAGTCCCGTCGTTAAATTGATTTGTGCTTAATTTAGCCATTTCTTAAAACTGGTCCATTCATAAAATATTAATAACATTTTTCTTCAAGGCGCCCTCTTTGAACTAGTTTACATGACTCAACCACTGAGTTTTATATATCAATCTAAACCAAACCATGTTTGTCATCTTCATAACGACTCAAGCAAGCTCCACATCTGTGGTGTCATGAGCTTCACACTTCCTTGTTCTGTTTCAATTCACCAATCACATCTCTATTTATTCTTCACTCTTCCACCACTACTCTTTATGTCCTCGTATATGTTGATGACATTCTAATGAGCTCCTCACTATGCTTGATTCTCATTTCTTCCTTAAAGATCTTGGCCAACTCTCTTATTTCCTTGGCGTTCACATCATTCCAATACCTCATGAATTATTCCTTTCACAATATATTTCCAATTTCTTCCATTGCACCAATTTTTGGTGCTAAAACTTACACCATGTCACACCCCCAATTTTATTACCATATTATCTCAAAATATCGGTAACGGAAGCATTTAAATATATATCTCAATTCAAAATCAAGGGTGAGACTTTACAAATACAATTCAAAATATTGAGACACTTTCACTGCGTACTCTGATAATTGAATGTATTGTGGGCTACCACAACAGAACTTCGGCCATATGCTAAAATCTCGATCACATACATATATCGTCTCCATCTTTAAGACGATCTGGCCACAAAGTTCTAAATTCAATACCTACAAGGTTGTAGAAGATGGGGAGTGAATACAAAGTACTCAGTGAATAACATTATTGGCCCATGCAAAACAATACAAAAAAGATCACAAGTTGACAAAGATACAAAGCTCGGGCACATCACTAGTTTAGCCTCTATCTGTAAGCCATATGATACAAATATACAAAATGACCAAGACCACATAGCAAGGTCATATTGCCACAAAGATTACATAAAGCAATGCAAAAAAGGTAGACAGCGCCATTAGCGAGGCCCAAGAGCAAGAAACAATCGTTTAATGGTGCACCATCACGTATTGAATGGTAAAGCAATTTAAGGCCAAAGTAATCTCAAGAAAAAAGCATAAATCCCAAAGAGAAATAGGAAAGAAGGAGTCAAGATATGTGTTACTCACCTTTTAATTTTCCAAAGATGGTTTGAATAATTCAAATGCCGAAAAGTGCCTCTAAAGTCTTGCTATTTCCCAATCAAAACTATTTTCAAGTTAGAATCTATCTATATATGGCAATGAGCCTTTTCTAAGAGATAAATAGATTATTTGGTAGGTTTTAACGATTGTTTTCCGCCCTTCATAGTTGTGGATGAATTTTTCATTTTGGATAGATGGAGGATAAGTGAAATGGTTGGGAGAAAACCGGAGGAATCTTCATTGCCACCATCTATTAATATTTGTCCGAATTTAACTCTTTTTGAATCATCTTTGAGTTCTGCCAATCATGCCGCTACACTTGGCGCGATATGGCACATATTTGATGTGGCACAATGAGGTTCGCTCGTTTATTATTTGAGAAGTCCTTATTTTATGTGCCGTCTTGTAATTTAGTCACCAAACTTCGATTTTTGTCAATCAAGAACCGCATTTCTTTCTTTGTTGTCATTAAAGCAATAACTTCAAGATCTTCCAATGTAATTCGAGCAATTATTCCATCATCATTGACCTCGTAGCTTTATTGGCGTTAAATTCTAGTCCGATGTTACAATCTACCCCTTTAAATAAATTTCGTCCTCGAAATTCGCTAAGCATTGTGGCAAGAATTCTTAAAAGCATAGCATGCAATCGAATCATCTTCACTTCAATGAGTGGCTTCTACTGCACTCTCGTTTTTTTACCTTGCGTAGTGTCAAAGTACCCAAATACCAAAAATCAATTTTATTTTTTTATTTATTTTTTCTTTTTTGCTTCTTAATATATATCTAAGCCAAATATATCCTCAATTCACAAAGATTGAGTTAACCAATTATTCAAAGTTTTAACAATCTAAGTTCATAATTTATTTAGATTTTAATCAGAATAGGTTGGAGTATAACCAACAAAGTTTGATTTGGGTGAAAAATAGCCAAACGAAACCCTTTATAATAGTCACAAGGGTTAATCATGCGAAGGAAATAAATTTTGAAGCTTAAAAGTGCATAAAATAAATGTTTTAGATCAATTTGAAATGAATTAGAAAGTTCAGGGACTTCTAATGAAATTTTTGGAAAATGCTTATTTTGGCTTGTGTGGCCGCATGTACCATTTGTGCGGCTGCATGTGGCCACTGACCTTCACAGATTTTTTTCTGTTGCCTGCAGGTAGGCCCGCAGAATGCATTCTGTGGTCCTCCGCGGGTGCCATGCGGCCACATGGACTCAATGTGCGGCAGCATGGTGACCTTCAATTTTTTTTTTGCATGTAATTATTCTGGTTCCATAACATCTTTTAGCATGAATAGAGGTCAAGGTATTGTGACATCGTTTTTGGTTAACGTAACACTTGGAAATAAAATAAAAATTATCAGTTTTCTAATCGCTTTTCCTTGTTTCTATTCCACTTGATAAACTTGGGGACCATATGATATCTTTTAGGGTTAGCCTGGAAATGAAGTGAAAGTCATCTTCTTTCTCATTCATTTTTCATTGTCTTCATTGCAAGTGATAAAGTTTTAAGAGCTAATTCTTAAACTACAATAATATTACCAAGGTCAAATTTAACTTATTATCAATCAATAATTTCTATACATGTGAGTGCACGGATCTGTCCAAGTAGGAGCGATACATATATGTGAAGCCGCAAGATCATGCTCTGATACCACTTTCTAATTTACTGTCAAAATATCAGTTATATTGGCAATGGCCATCTTCTAATTCTTGGCATTTATTTGGATAACAATCTTGTAACTTTGCAATGGAGGCAATTCAATTTGATCACGTTGTCACATTCCCCTTCTTGGCATTTATTTCAGTGACAACAAATGCAATTCTATACGATCATGTTTTCATATTCAACTTTTTGGCATTCATTTGAGTGATAAATCTTATATCCTTTCAATTGATGCAATTCAATACGATTTCTTTGTTACATTCTAATTCTTGATAATCTTGTAACTTTAAGATTCAATATCGTTATATGGTCACATTTTACTTCTTGGCGTTAAGTCGTGTAACCTTTTAATTAATTTCCAATAATTGTCATTATCAAAATACTATCATTTTGCTTAATTCCTTGTTAAATTTTTGTGGGATCTTACACACCATTAAGGGTGGGCATGTAACCCGTGGACCTGGAAAAACTGACCCTACCAGCGAGTTCCAACCCAAATCGGTTAAGTTCAGACAATAAGCTCGGTGACCAAACCCGTTGAAAACCCAATGGAATTGATCTAGTCGAACGGAGTTGGTTCCAACCCGATAAACCCGGCTTAATCAGTTTAAGTAACTAATAGTTTTTTGTTCTTTTTAAAAAGTTGCAAAAGCCAACAAAACACGTTCTTTTCCAAATTTCACTAAAAAGAAATGAACAGATCAGTACCAAATTGGATCAAATTGGTCTTTCATCTCACCTCTCATCTCTCTCTTAATCACTCATTCAAAAAACCCTAGTACCTACAATTGAATCTCGTCACCGCTGCTCACTTTACTGTCATTTCTTCTCTCTGAATCACTACTTCTGCTGCTCGCATTTATGAATAAATAAGATTTCCCCAATTTGGCACATAAGCATTTACAAAGACATAAGCACTTCTGGCGTTTCTTTCTCTAAATCTCCACCTCATCGCAGCCGCCATACTTCGAATCTTTGGTTTGGCTTCAGTACTCTCTTTGGTTGTTGGATTGCTGGTTGTTTTAGATGACGAAGGGTAGGGTTTGAAGGTTTTATTTATTTATTTTTTTGGGTCGGGCCGTTTTGAACTTTAAAAAAATAGGCCCAACCTGTCAACCCGACTCGAACCATTGTGGGTCAGTTTGAGTTGGGTTATTCGTCTTAGTTTGGAAATCCTTTAGCTTGACCCGCTCGTCCTGATGCCCAGGCCTAGTCACCTTTCCATTACTCTCACCCTCTTATATTTCCATTACCTCTAGTACATCTCTAATTGATCCCTCCAAATATCGTCAAGTTGTAGATAGTCTTTAATATCTTCTTCTCACAAGACCAGATATTGCTTTCGCTATCAACTAACTAGTCCAATTCATGCATCATCCTACCAATAATCATTGGGCTACTGGTAAATGTCTCTTTTGTTGCTAAAGCAGAACATTGTATCATAGCTCTTTCTTGACTGCAATTCCCCTTTGTGTCTTCATGTCTTTTTGGATGCTAATTGGGCTAGGAATGACGATGACAGCTTTTCTACTAGTGCTCACATTAGTTTTCTTAGCCGAAACCCAATTGCATGGAGTAAATAAAAATCTATTGCTCGGCCCACCATTGAGATTGAGTATCGCTCCATTGCTAACACCGCTTCTTATATACTCTAGATCACATCATTGCTTCATTTAGTTATAGTCTCCATTATCCTTTCATTTGGTCATTTATTCTGACAATGTTGGAGCTACACGCCTATGTGCTAATTTGGTTTTTCATTCCAAGATTAAGCATATTTAAGTAAACATTCATTTTGTTTGCTCGCATGTTCAGTCCAGAGCTTTACGTGTTTCTTGTGTCTCTACTTCCAATCAACTTGCTGATGCTTTAATTAAAGACCTTCATCTACCTCAGTTACTAGTTAAGGCCCTTCATCGACCTCAGTTACTATCTTCGAAGCAAGATTGGTATCACAAATGCTCTCACTTTCTTGAAGGGTTGTATTATACACAAGACCCTCAACAGAACAATTAAACTATCACAACTCTCCAAGTAGAAAATGGCAATCTGTTCTATTTATTGAGGTTGAGGTGAAAACCAACTTAACTGAAACTATAACCAGCCTAACATATGTGTTGTGTAAATAATGCATGATTAAATTGTTATATAATTGGAAAATACTTGTTTACATAAAGTTACTCCGGTGAAGAAGTGGAAAGAAGAAAATAATAGTGATTTGCTAAAGTCATCCTAGATATAAAATTGGATAATATTAGTGTGTTGGTCAGTAACGGTTGACTGACAGAACTTACCAAAAAGGATTATTTAAGCATAAAAAGTATGTTTGTGGACTAATTAAGCACAAACTAAAGTTGAAGTCTAATCAATTAGAAAGATAAAGGTTAGGGACCCATTTTTCATAATGAATTTATACAACTGATTAGATGTAGCAATTTAACCTGACTCAATATGAACCCAATCGGCCCTACCCAAATGGGGTGAAATTTTCTCGCCCCATGAGTTGGTAGGTTAGGCTAAATCACCTCGATTCAAGTCAAGGGACGGATCAGGTCAGCCTTAACCCAAGTCACACTGTTTAAATTAATAAATAAATAAAATTATGAAGAATCTAAAAAATTTTTTAAAAGAAAAGGAAAAAATAGATACACATCACTAAATGGGGCAAGAGGGCCGAGACATTACCCTAACCCGACCCAACCTAACCATCATGAATTTTAGAGGTTCATAAAGGAGGACACTCAAGAAAATTCCAGTATGATTTGCCCGTTTGTCATATCTACAATTGATATAGTGCCTATAAACCTGTGGTGCCATGAAAGTGGGTTTGAGTAGTATATATCTTACAGTATGAAGAAACTTATGAGTATGTATTTGATCCAAACTTTTATAGATTTTTAAAACTTTTTTAAATGGATGACTTTTGTAGATTTTGTAGGATTATTTGAATTTTTGTGTATTCGTTGGGATTTAAACAAAAGACCTATTTAGACTTTTTTGAAAACTTTACAGGATTTTTTGAGATTCTAGACACTAATTTTCAAAAATAAAAACTATAAATATATATAATATTATGTCACACAACTTTTTAAATGACCAAATCAAGAATACAAACTATAAAATTATTGATATATACAAAATTATTTTCTAAAATTGAAAAATTAAATCGATACTAGAAAATTTTTTCAAAATTTTAAAAATACAAATCTTTTCCTAAAACAAAATACCTCATTCATAATTCCGTTATCATCTTCCAGTATGACAAAAAATTAAATATAACTCGTTCTCCCCAACATAAAAAGGGAAATGAGGTCAGAGGGGCATAAGCAAGGCATGATGGAGGTAAAAATTTCCTACCATATTCCCTTTGATCATTTCCATTATTAATTCCATAATAATTGAATTATTAACATATAAAATTAAGAAAATAATGATAGATCAGTCTACAAAAATGAATAACAAGAAAAATGTTCAAGGTAAACAAAAAATTATTAATCTAATTGATAAAAAATAAATAAAATAAATGAATACTTAAAATATAGAAATGATAAAAGGAAAGGAAAAACAAATATCCGAAAACTGATGACCCCAACTAAATGGGACAAAATAAATTTAGGTAGTAGGGGAGGTGGCACGTCCATCACTTTCTCCATTTAATAGAAAAAAATAATTATTTGAAATAAATTAAGAAATCTTGTAAAAAATAAATAATAAGTAAGAATAAAAAATAAACTAGTAAGAAGCAAGATGATAGTTCCTTCCCCTACTATAAGATTTGGTTGGGGACGTGATGGGACAAATCATGGAAGAGTTTTATATGACCAAAGTGGGGGAGGATCGATACAATGTTCTAGAAAGCCTAACTCGTAAAAAAGCGTTAAGGCCAAGCATTGAAATTATGCGCGCCTAAGTGCACCAATGTGCGATAAAAGCGCAACCAATACGTAATAAAACATAAAGCGAGATGAACCGTGGAGCCCAACGTTCAAGCATAGGCGAACACTTCGATGGAAAAGATGGAAGAGACATTTGTTTAAAGAAATAAATAATTCAAGAAGTCTTCATATATCTGATGGGGTGGATGAGATTTTTTAAAATACTCTTTTTTTCTTTATATTTTAGTTAGAAAGTCTCTAAAGTGCTAAAAAGTTATAATCAGTTTCGATTACCTCATCTCGAGACTTATTCAGACTCTTAAAAAGTCTCATTTAAATACACCAAGACTTTCAAAGAGTCTTAAAAAGTCTAAATTGAATACTTCAAAATTTTATAAATCTCTAAAAGTCTTTGAAAGTCTCAAATGAATACACCCTCCTTAGTTTCAAAGTCAATCTATTCACTCGTCTAGAAAATATTTTTCCTTGTTCACTAATAAATCGACTAATTAAACTCATGTTTCTATAATCAATTCGGCGAAAGCACTCTGCTGGGCCGACACTGACACTGAGAGATGAAAGCTAGGGGAGCGAATGGGATTAATCTGGGGAATAAGCATCGGCTAACTCTGTGCCAGCAGCCGCGGTAAGACAGAGGATGCAAGCGTTATCCGGAATGATTGGGCGTAAAGCGTCTGTAGGTGGCTTTTTAAGTCCGCCGTCAAATCCCAAGGCTGGACAGGCGGTGGAACATGCATGCCGATCACTTTTCACCACTTGTGTAAAACATTGAGACCCATCACTTTTCTCTCAAATCAATGTTATTGTGTAAGAACGCAAGTTCTATAAACGAAAGTCGCATTGAGTCCATAGAAAATTGGCATTATAGAGCCTTATAAAGAATTACTAAGAGTACTCAAAAACTGAGAACGGTATATTATCTAAAAAATGAAAAGAAATTAGTCAAAAAATGAAAAGAAATTAGCCAAGAATTTTTTCATTTTTTCATTTTTTTTAATAAAGAAGTGCATCCTTTACTTAGCAACCCTTGGTAATCAATTTTTATTGAATCCTAATCTATCTTGGCAGCTCTACCAAAATATGTTTTCAATGTATGCTGAGGATTGCTTGCCTTGCTGTATGGCTAAACATTAGTATTTCTTGTGCCTAACTATAGGCCTCACAAGTCCACCTGCAGATTTGTACCTATAGGGCCATTTTTAATTGAGATAATTAGAGAATCTACCTTATTTATGATAGGTGTTTCAATTATACCTTGTGTTTTGAAACTGGTTGTAAATCTACCATATTTAGTTGCAAATTTACTGATTTTTCTTTTTTCTTATTATAATAATTATTAGAAACTATTTTTATATTATCCAAATTGGATCTCCTTTTTATTTACCATCGTCATGCCTTTTTCCCATTTTTGTTATCGTTACCCATTTTCAAAATTGTTTACTCCCAAGCGGTGAAATTGTTTTTTTTTTTTTTTTTTTTGGGGGGGGGGGGGGGGTTGTGAATTGGCTACATTTGTATGAAATCTGTTTTAGTGGATGTGAGATAGTGAAGTATGGTGGTAGCGGCGGGATGAGCGAAAGAATAGGGTTACCATTTGTTACCATGGCCGGCCGGTGGTAGATGGAGATGGGGCGACAAATTGATATGTTACTGTTCTTTGTTACTGTGCCTTTCTTACCGTGATTACATGTGGATTTGTTAACCAGTGGTACCATCATTTAGTAGCAGAATTTGCCACCCGGTGATTTTAGCGATGAGATTTGTTACCATGTATTTTAGGGTTGATTTTGGTGTTACCATCTCGATTGTTACCTTGTATTTTTCCCTTATGGCAAGTCGTCAACATAGATTTTCCCGTGATTTTTTTTTTTTTGGGTTTTCTGGGGACTTGTACTAAGTTGTGCCGGTGGTTATTAATTTTATTTATGTATTTTCTTGTTACATGGGTATGTTACTACATGGTGGCATCGCTAGAGGTTGGTGGCTCGATTGTTATCAAATGACAGCCGTAGTCCTTTTAATTTATAATCTATATTAAATTGAATATGATGATGATGATGATGATGATGATGATGATGATGATGTGATGATGATGTGATGATATGATGTTGATGTTGATGATAATTGAATTTAATAAAAATTGGTATAAGGGTAGTTTTATAATAGAAAATGGTATTTTTATAATTACTTTAGTAGAAAAGGTATTCCTTAAAACCCTATCAACAAAAGGAGTTTTTATTTAAAGAACCCTTTTTAAATGGATTTAGGTAAGAGGCAAGTTTGTTATGAACCTAATAGCTGGGCTCTACGGCTAAGTTTGTTATTACTATTGGAGCCCTAGTTTTGCTTATCAAACAATCAGAAGCAGTTTAGGTATTATCTATATATATTAATTAAATAAAAAGAGTTTCAGTATCTTTGTACTGTAGTTTTCCTTAAAAAAAATCTGATAGTAGTGTTTTTTTAGACATTTTGTTTCATATTGTGGTAACATGTGGTATTCTAAATTTTTCAATTTTTTTAAAAATTTTTTTATTCACTTTTACCTTATTCATTCATCATTTTGAAGTAACATTCACTATTAAATTAAATAACTAATAGATAATTATTATTATTTCATTGTTTAATTTATATATAAATTTGATTATTTAATTATCTAACATATCTTGATATTTATAGTTTATAATTAATAGAAATTAATATATATTGTCATTTTAAGTTAATTGAAAATATAATTGTAATTTTTTCTTAATTTTTTCTAATATAAATGAATATTAATAACTATGACTATTTTATATATGACTACTTTTATATATTATTAATTTATATAATCTTCATGCTATCTAACTTTATTGGTTTTGAATAAGAAATATTTTCACAGTACACGTAACCGTCCAACTAGCAATTATTTCGTACGATGTCATTTATCTAAACTAGTACAAAAAAATGATATTTATTTGCGTTAACGATAATAGTCGGGTTAAAATATGTTGTAAACTATAGTTACCTTAAGATGATAAGAAAATAATACATTATTTTTTATTGGGTAACGTAATCTTATAAAATTTCACCATACCAAAAAAAAACTTATAAAATTTCATATTATTTTTTAAAAATAATTTGATATGTATTCTTCTCGTGTAACGCACGAGTGAGAATATAGTTTAATTAAACTACACGACGCTCTTCCGATCTTATAGCAGAAGCTAATCTATATATTAATAATAAGAGTAGTTTGTCTGATATGAAATTTTCCTTCCATTGGTCTAGCATTGTACACTTACTAGTGCTGTCTTCTGAATCCTCGTACTATCTTCTGAAACCGCCTTTCATGCATCACCGATTCAATTTTGAAAATTTTAGGTATGCTCTTTTGGGATTTGATGCATCCTTTGGTTTCTAATTAACAAAATTGAGAATGATGCTGGCTAAAATTTTCAAGTTGTCGTTGAACAAGTTGAATCTGCCCATGTGATTACTACATCGGAGCAAGCGAAGAAAGATTAGCAGAATTCATCCGTTTTTCAATATTTTTGTAACGAAAATTCACTTTTTATTGTATATGTATAGATCCACTTTTTGTAGAATTTATCCGTTTTATGCCATTGCAATTGGAGACGTTTTTTCATATAATTTGCTGCCAACCGAAAACACTCTCACATAGTTTGCTCTCCCAGGTTTATTCAATTTTTAGAAGTTTTGATTTGCTTTGTTTTCTTTTCTGATAAGTTGGTTTTAGGGATTGTCAAGAATGGTTTTGCTGGACGATACGAGTACGACCATTTCAAGAAAAAAGCGGCCTACATCATACATGCTTCAAAGAGTTTATGAACAATCGACGTGATAAAGACCAGAAAATTAATTTTGGGTGTCTCAAGGTACTTTAGTAAATTTCTAATAAAAAACACGTGCAGAGTCTTTTTTTACGCAAGGTACACTCGATCGTCTTTCTTTGAAAATTAATTTTTTTGATGTACTGTACACTTGCAGAGTTTTTCCTTGCATTTGAAGTTCAAGTCTTCAATCATCCTTCATCTACACTTTCTTGCTCAGGATGACATATCGGGATGATGTTGGGATCACGATGAATAAGGCATAATTACAAAATTTTCTAGTACAATTGATAAATTTTTCCTGCCTATAGTACTTATCTAGCATCATTGCTTAAAATGTCATACTACACCAATAGGCTTTTCATTAAAAAAAAAAATTGTTACGAATCTAGCAGTGAAGAATGGAACTCATAACCTATAGGTTAAAAGGTAGCTTTTAAACTATTGAGTAAATTTCTTTTTATCAACAATTTTCATTTATATATCACTATTCTCGCTCATTTTCACTCAAAAAATTATTATTAATCATATATATTTGAATTAGCAACCGAGTTAGCACTAACCCACCTATTGAACCAAAACCCATTAGCCCAATACAGTTACCAGGTCAAGAACCAAAAGCCCGTCACCCTAGTACAGCTACCGAGTCAATAACCGAGTCAATATTGAAAACTATAGTTGAGTTCATAATTATGCTACGACTCTATCACATCTAAGGAATTTCAATCAAAGATAATTTCCCAAATTAAAACCAGTGCAAGGCCTGGTCTATTGTACTTTTCATAAAAATATTGTTAAAATCTAATTTGAATGATTGAACTCGTGACTTACACGTCAAGAAATAGCTTTTAAACTATTATGTCAACTTTTTTTTTTTTTAAATTTTCATGTGTTTTCACAAAAAATAATATTATCATCAACCAAATATAGTTGAATTGACAATCGAGTTAGCAATGACACACCAGTTAAATCAGAAACCCATTAACCCTATAGAGTCACTGGTCATTGACCAAGTTAATAATGAAAACTATGACTTAGTTCATATTTATGCTACAATGAATCTATCTCGTACAAGGGTTTATAATCAAATATAATTTCCTAAATTTAACATATTTGATTTGCTTCTTCAAATCAAAGATTTATCCCCAAATACTAGCTTCCACAATTTTCTACTATACTAAATGGCTTTCGTGTTCTTGACTAAGAATGTTAATGCAAATTACTGATAAGAATATGAATCAAATAATTCTGTCGCTGCAAATATTGTATAAAGATGTTTTCAAAATTTGTATTAGTTTAAATAAGTCACATGTTTTAGTATTCAAATGAAGTTGTTGACTTGAGGTAATGTATGTGTGCATCCTAATTTCATTGTCACTAGTACTCTACAATTATTGTTATATTTTGATTCCAATTTGTTGGTGGTTCATTTTGTGCATTGCACTAGTGCTAGTAATCCCAACTACTATGATGACATAGATGTTGAAAAATCTATTGGAGAATGAATTGATGTTAATATTCTAGACTTAATGAAGTTATATAATTTTGAAAAATATTAAACTGTACAACCTAGATATTTATATTTTACTTTGACTGTTTGTCAAATTAGGATTAGGATGATTTTTGTAAGTTGATAAAAAATGACAAATTATGGAGAATCAAGAATGATTAAGTATTTTTTGCAAGTTTCTCAAAAATGAGATTTTTTTAATATATATATTTTTTAAGTTTTATTGAGTATTTTGTTACATTGTTCATTTATAATGTAGGTTTTATGGAACTAACTACTAGACTTTCGATTTATATGACATATGAGTTCAATTAAATATGATATTTCAATAGTTAGGGATTCAGTTTTTTGACACGGTTTGTACGCCAGTTCATGTGATATGGTGATGAATGTTAAAGAACCTTCTGAAGAATTAATTAGTCTGAAAAAAAGGATTGATTGTTGGGAGACAATAAGATCCTCTACAGCCATATGTTCTATAAGGTATTTCCAATTTTTATTATTTCAAATAGTAAACATAATAGTTATTTTTTTAAACATAGATTTTTATAACTTTTAATAATCATTATATATTTCTATTACTATCTTTCACTGTTGATATAAACCAATGAATATTTGGTTATTTTGCTATGGGTTCAATAGATGTTTGTACATATTTCCTTAGCGTTTAAATTGTTGAAGATTACATGGACTACAACCTTTTAATCAGGTGGCATTTCTTAATGTTCTTAGATTTCATTTATCTAACCGTAAATTGTAAGATATGGATACATTCTGTAATACCAGTTTGAAAATTCAACTAACAATTCTTTGATCTTAATGTAGGTTGTACAAAGTAAGAAGTCAAATACTATAATAGAGACCCATAATGCTAGATTCCATTAAGTAACAAATTTTGATACACATCATTGTATACAGGTCGTGTATTTTAGTTTCTTTGCGACATCAACCCTAACAAACACAATTACAGTACATTTTATGTATGAAAGTTCTCTAGTTCTTTACCCGTGCAACCCACAGGTGGAAATCTAGTGAAGGATGATGACAAGGATTTGAAATTCTTTAGGTAATATAATCTCTATTATGTTTCTTAGGCACTTTTTTTTTATAAAGATGCCAAGAAAATATACATCATGATTGATCATCGTGAAATTTTTATTTGGTCCTAATTGCCAACATCTTCAGGGCAAACAATAGCGGCATAGCCAGGAAATAATAGAAGGGGGAAACCGGATTGAAGAATATAAAAAGTGTAACGCCCCAATTTCTAAGAATTCGAAACGCTACTAAAGTCACATTTTCATTGTTAAACATAGCGAGTATTTTTTTTTTAAAAAAAAATGAAACAGATAAGCTAATAAGGATAGAATATGTGCAAAAACATGATAATAACTTTATATATATATATATATATATAATGCCCAAAATGTATGTTTATAGTTGTCGACAAAAGTAGTTAATTAAAATATAATATCAATGAAGTATTTAGCAAAAGAAGGCATTATATAACATTTAATCAAAATATTTAATTGGCCCGGCTCGTTGCCTCGTCCACGCTAGCCCTTTAACTTGAAAGGAGGGAAAATTGGGGTGAGTATAATAAAAATATTATACTCAGTGGAGGCAAGCTAATTAATCTACATCAAACCAAATATGCGATCACAATCGTAAGCTCTACTTTTTAAACTTTAAAATTTTTCAAAGTTGTATTGTGGGTCATCCCAAAGGCCTACTTTTGACCCCGGACCAATTTCCGGCTCCTAACAACATACATAGCGCTAGTAATCATAATTGCACGGTGGCATATCCCAAAGGCCTACTTTTGATCTCGGACCAATTTCTGGTCCCTGACAAATATTTTCATGCATTCAAATCGCAACCATAATCTATATATAAGGAAAAGACACGATCAATTAACTAAAATTTGCTTAATGTAAAGCCCGCCTCAACAGTCTTTAAAAAAGTGTGCTTGAAAGATTGCACGAGTAGTGATGCTACTAAAGTTTGAAATTTAAAGGATCCTCATCTAGTAAATAAAAGTTTAAAGTGATTTAATTTGTTTAACTTATCATCATTGAAGGAAAAATCTTAAACTTTAAGGACTTAATTGAATGTTTATGAAAGTTAAAGTGTTAAAATTTTGGATTCTTAAATTGTTTAAAGATATAATTGATCACGTATGAATGTTGGAGTTTACAATTAATTTGATTGGTTTGAGATTTAGGAACTTTATGAAGTAATTAAATTCTTTAGGGTTAAGTTGAACAATTATAATAGTTAGAGGGCTTTAATTTAATATATTTAAATAGTTTGAGGGAAATTTAAGTTGAATTAAAAGTTTAAGGACTTATGTGATTAGAATCAAAAGCTTTAGAGACCAATTATGCAGAATTTGAAAGTTTGGGGGTTGAAATTAATTATTTAAAATGTTTGGGGACCAATTTTGATTTAAATAATAACTTTAGGGTTAACTTAAATGGTTAGGGAATTCTTGGGGTCAAGACTAGTGGGTGCCATAAATTTAGGACTTACTTAAATGTTTTTAAAACTTTGAGGGGGTTTATTGGTAAACGTTTCAATTTTATTAATCAAATCTAATTTCCATTGGGTAAAAACCGCGGTTCACACAGAGGGTCGAGAGAGAGTCAGAGAACGGATGTTTAGGCTAGATTTTTAGGGCAAAAATTCTGACCAAATTCCGGCGGTTCGAAGAAAAAGTTGATGGAATAGAAAGCTCTTGACGAGCTCTACGCATAAAAGAAAGTAATTGAAAGTATGGTGGTGGTTTATGGTGGATGAACTTGGCTATAAAGGAGGTTTTCCAGTGAGGGTGGCAATTTTCCGACCAAAATTTTTACATATTTGTAGAGGACCAATTTTGTGATATTTAGTGAAGGATTGAGATTGGGCCAAAACTGAGCTTGCTTGGTTCTTCTATGGCCGAGGTGCCCTCTCTCTACCTCAATTTCTTCCATTTTTTTATAATAATAGTAGAAAAAAATTATGGTAGTACGATGTATGTATGAAATGTCTTGTTAGAATCCATTTTAGTATAATGTTAGTTTGAGTTTTCATGTGGAGAAGAATAGATGAATGTAGAATAATGAGAGGGCTTTTATCTGTATTCTTGATGTGTTGTTTGATTCTCTTTTGGTTGCCTTGAGTCTGATTCTTTGCAACAAAAATGAAAAAAGAAGGTTAGTTGTTGATGTTGAAGAAGAAGGTGATGATGATGAAGAGAAGAGGAAAAGAGTTACCTAACTTGTCTTTAGGCTCAAATGGTTAGGAATGAGTTTTTTTTAATGCTTTATATAGTGTTAGCTCAAATGGAAGAAAGGGGACCAAAACTTAGGGTTTTAAAAGTTTTTGGTTTGAACAAGGGCTTATTAGAAATTGAGATTTTTTATGTATAACTTTGAATATTTGGTTGGTATTGTATGTAATATTATATAAGTTGGTTCATTTCTTCAAATTAATTCGTTAGAAATTATTTTGATAATTTTTGAATTATTTGGGTTGAATTTGAACTTATTGTTAAGTTACATTATTACCATTCTCATAATACCATCCGATTCGACTAAACGAGTACACGGAAAATTTGAAAAGTAAAGGAAGCCGTAGTGACACAAGTTGATGTAATAAAATTAAATTTAATTTTCTTCTGGTCGCTACAAAAAGTCATTCATTTATTTATTAATTTGCACCACGATTAATTCATTTATATATTAACCAAGTCTATTGATTGCCTAGGTGTGTTACCTCCCAAAGAGCATACATTTTCTTTAAAATCTGTTTCCAAATTAGCCCAACACGTTAAATTATTTCTCCAATTTAGAAAGACCAATTATTCCCAACAAGCATCAACATTTGTGCATTATTAGTCCGAAGAATTTGAAAACGAATCTTGGGGAGAAAAATTTCCCCTAAAACAGCACTTAACTTCATGTTTCAACTTCAATCTCCACGCTAATTTTAGTAAATTCTCGCCAGTATATAAATTTAAGCGTAATTGCAGGATTCCTTGAAATTATGGTGGATGTATTAATTCTTTTTTCACTGTATCAATTTTCTTCCTAATCAGAGCAACTTCTTTTATCCTCTAATCCTCTAGTTCCTGATCATTTATTTAATTCACAGTTCATTCAAGAAAGTTCACAAAAATTGAAAGGTACTATATGGATTATTCCAATTGGGTTAATTTTCAGCTTAATTATTGTGTCTCATAGTAGGTACGTCATCCGATACAGAGATATGATACTATGTTCAGATATTCATTCTTGAGGAAATTTGCCAGCCAAATCAGATGCATAAAAAAATAATGGAAGCAAAAAAAAAAATTTAATGTTCAATTATTTTTGAAAGGAAAAAACTTGATAAATAACAAGAAATTCATGAATAGAACCAATTATTCCCAGTGAGCAAAACCCCACATCAGAGGTTGAAGTTAAAAGTATTGAAGATTTGCATTATTAAAGAGGGCCAACGACCTCTCAACGACCTCTCAGACTCTCAACTCTTTTCTAGGCTTTGGAAGCTATGACCTATCTGGCCTTGAGCGCAAGTCTAAATACGTTAAGCCCAAGCAGAGAAAAATATATATTTTTTAATTTCAAAGGCTCTAACCAGAACCTGGGGTGAGCCATGGACTAGGGTGGCCCCCTTGGCTCTACCCGTGGTAAATAGGTTAGCTTTTTTGGATGATCTTTCTTTATGAGAGATTGGTTAATCAATTTTGGATTTCTTTTCATTGCTTAAAGAATACGAGTTGAGAAATAAGGTTTCAGTAAATTGGCTGGTGGTTTAGTTTATTGCGATGTGTGTAAGCATTTAGGAATTTGATGCATATTAAAGTCCAGTTCTCTGTGGAAGAGTTTGGGATGACATTGATTTTGCCTATGTTCGCTAGAGCAGAACGTAGAGCAGATGGTACTATGTCAGGTCCTCGTATGTTATTTTCTTTGCCTCCTCTTTTTATTGTTGATGTACTTCATTCGGATTTCGTTAATGAATAAAATCACTCCTTTCAAAAAATAAAAATAATAATAACAATAAAATGTTAGCCAAGATAAAAGAGTAATAAATTATCCAAGAAAAATAATATACTTAATTAAGTAAGATATCGGAAATGCCAAAAGCATCATTCCATAAAGCAGGAGAAAGGACATCTGTAAAAACCCAATTCATTATTTATTGGGATATGTGAGGTCAAGTAGTAACTCATTTCCTCTTCATCTCCCACTTCTTTCCTTTCCTTCCTATAAGCTTGTAAACATGGCGGATTGGTAACGCAATTTTTAACTTAAAAAAAAAATTCCGAATTTCAATGCAGTCAACTGACCTCACTAGACCTGAGTAAGCCCTGTCCCTACCCCTATGTTACTAAGCTTTTTAATACTTATATCTAATACCATTACACTTCTAAAAAATTATCTCATTCTTCATTACACTGTTAGAATCATCTAACTTACTATTGAACTTATTAAAATCTTATTGGGTTTATCATTAAACTTCTTAAAATTGACTTTTTTTAATTGAAAATTTATCATTTGATTATATCATATATTAATGATTAAAACTATCACTTAGTAAAATGTGTTTCTAACGTTTTTGCTTTATTAATTTTTAACTCAATACTAATCTATATATCTATACATATTAATTAATCTACTTAAGTTTCAGTACCTTTGTACCGTGATTCTCTCGCCTTTTTTATTTGGAAGATTTTACGATAACTATTTATTTTCTTTTTAACAAAAATTTTTGTGAAAGAACTTAGAGAAAACTTGAACCGGTGACCATTGGGTTTAACAACTAAACCTTAACTATTTTACCTATTTGTTTTGTTTGTTAATCCTTTTTACTAATAAATTAAAATACCAAATTTGATATATCAATTTTAAAACAAACTCTAATCCATCATAATTTGTTAATTCACATTCTCTACCGCGTGTGTTATTGAGTTTAATGTTATTTGAATTTTTTAATGTATTTTACATTTTTTGTTTGAATTTGTTAGTTTTATTGGGATTTTTTTTAAAATGAGGCCGGTAACAAGTATTTTTTCTATTATCGTATATATGTACAAAGGATTATATGTAAGAATGTATATTGTCTTTTCAACGGTCTTGAACTTTACGATTACTAAGTTTATTGAGCTTATTGATTTAATTAATGTATACTTGTATTTTTATATTTTCTACAAGGATGTAAATATTATAGATTTATGTTTAACTATTTAATAATATATTTAGGAAGTTTTGTTATCCATGCAACGCACGAATGATTTAACTAGTTGAGTGGTAAATGTGATAAGTTCTTTCTTAGTTTGGTGGCAAGTTGGGCTAGTTTTAAAGAATAGTGGTATTAGAGACAAGCTTTAAAAATTTTAACATTATTTGAAGTATGTTTTAAAGTATAGTGGCACGTAAGGTAATTGTTTTAAAGTTTAGTGACATTTTAGATAATTAACTCTCAAAAGTTTGGTATTGGCAGATATTAATAAAAAAATGGAATTGAAAAATAAAAATTAAAAAGAAATCAAATTACTTCTTTTAGGAAGAAAAGAAATCAAATTAAGATAATTATGATTGTAGTAGAAGGGAAAAATGGATTAAAAATTTAACTATGGTTGTTGATGTAATTCTAGTTATGGATATTTATGTAAATAAAAAAATTGTCCAAAATGTGGTGTGGTGTAGTGTTAAGTTATTGTAGGGTAATATAATTGCTAATCACCATTAATAAGTAATATATAAAAGGATAGATGATGGGGGTCTTGTTCAAAACCCAGACACATAAAGATGTTACGCCACGAGGCGTCCTTTGTAGTGTGTGGGCATGTCCAGCGTAGGCACACAGCAAAAAACTGACTTTTGTACAAAATTATGGATGAGTGATTATCTTTTGATTTCTTTTTTCGCCCTTACATTTTAAATTCCTTATTCACCTTAGTTGATTAATTAATTAATTAAAAAAATGACATATATCCAAAAATAATAAAGAAATTCGAGTTGGAACAATTAAAAATTAAAACAATTAGCTATTTTTTAACACAACAGAGTCTATAATATGTTGTTCATAAACAATGCAAATCGACTAAGCAAACTGCAGCCACCAGGTCGCAAGTGTCAATAACCAAGGTCAAACGGTTGTAGGGTCTTGGAAACAGGCCCCTTAGAGTCTCGCCAACCTCAACGACCTAGCAACCAAACGATCAAAAGACCTGAAATCCGTTTCAACGACCTTAGGAACGAATCTCCCTTCTAGCGTTGCCAGGGATCAGGACGTTTGGCCACTACGCCAACGAGCTCGTAACTTCTCAATCTAACTCCGTGACCTAGCAAACTTGCCACCTAGACAGCAGCTTGGGAACTCACTTGGGAAATCTTATCACATACAACTAATGGGACTCTAACATTAAATGCGGAGCGGTGGTTACCCATCTCACACATGGCTTAGGCAGCCATTAGTCAAAAGTGAAGGATTAATTTCAGTCAATTTGGCCCTCACGTCATTTTTGTGGGTCCAGCATTAATTGCATACAAGTATTGTTCCTATACAAATGGCAAGTTTACACTATAAATAGAACAAATGAAGTTGAGAAAGGGGGGGAGACACCCAAAAAATCTCATTCTTCTTATCTTTGGCACATTTACTATCTCTCATTTAATGCGAACATTCCTTATCTTCACACATTAACTACATAAATTGATTCAAGTACAAAGTTCTCGCGAATACAAATCTTGTTTGTTGAGTCAACAAATTGGCGCTGTCTGTGGGAACCGTTACAAAATGTTGTGTAAAAAAAACAAAACCCGCCTAAAGGAAATGAGTGGAAGACGCTCCGAAAGCCAAAGAACAAGAAGCAGCGATGTCGGATTGCCTCCCGAGTTTCAAAGGAACCGAGGAGTAGTTGGTGCCAATCCCTCAAGGCCACTAGTGGCCATAGAAACTGAGACCCTTCGGTGGCAAGTGAAAGCCTTCGCCGAAGAAGTGCGGCAGCTTCAACAATGTAACCCAGCAATATCCCAACAACAACTGACAGGGTCTTCCCATGATAACTCCTCTTGGCATGCAGAAACTATGGAAAGGCCCCCAACAAGAGTTAATCCTCCAAGGGAACCTGTTAGAAGAAGGTTGAGCTTCACCTAAATGTAAAACTCCAGTCAGCTAGATCCTCACGGTAGGGCTATACCAGTTCCCTCTAGAAACGTAGCCAGAAGCAGTGTGTTCAGCAGGCTAGGGCCCGGTCAGTCGTGAGGTTGTCTAGTCGCCTGAACCCCAACAACCAGGCAGACGTAGGCAGAGGAAGAGAAATTCCAATGCCAACTCACCACTACAATCATGCAACGAGCTCGCCTCTAAGGACCTCTCAGAGCCAGTAACTAGTCCCTCAGCAGGTCCACGAGCTGGACGAGCTGAGGAAACGACTAAATGATCGTGAACAAAGACAACTAAGGGCAAAGGGAGCCGATGAATTAGAGAAGGCTGTCTCCTTTCGACCTTTCAATTCGAGAGGCCGTTATGCCATCCAAAATTAAACTTTTCCAGATAGGGACTTACTGCAGCGAGTCTGACCCAGTTGCTTACCTCCACTAATACGTATTTTGGATGGAGCTCCAGAATGCAACGGGAGCTATCATGCTTCGCACTTGCTTTGGAAAGGAACACACAAACCTGGTATGGCAACTTGGCCTCAGGATCCGTGCACAGTTGGGAGTAACTCTCTTTTGAATTCGTATCCCAATTTATGGCCAAGGACAACCCCCAAGGAGATGTCAGGGACTGTCAAGCAGGAGGAAGACTGAACCACTCAAGAGCTAACTTGACCGCTTCAACAAGCAGGTAATAACTATAAAAAAAAAAAAAAAAAAAAAGATGGTAGATGAATCACTTTTGATAGTTGTCAAGTCGGGCCTTTACAAGGATACCTGTTTTTTGTAAGCCATGCACGAGGACCCTAAACACCTATAGGGAACTTCTGAGGAGAGCGGAGAAGTACATAAGCATGGAGGAGGCCATTGAAGGGAGTTCGAAGTCTGAAAATCCTCCTAAGGATAATAAAAATGATCAAAAGATAAAAAAGATCGGAAGAGCACACGTCGGACCTGCGACGAAGCGAGAAGCCGCCCAGCTCGGCTAAACCCTTTACCAAACTCAACTCTTCTGTTGAACATATCTTCAACATCCTGTAGAATGACCCAATCTTGCCCAAGGCGAGGCCTATGAAGAAACCATTGAAGGACGCTGACCAGTCCAAGTGCTGCGAGTACCATAAAAGTGTGGGTCATGACACAGACGAATGCAGGCATCTCAAATAGGAGATCGAGAAGCTAATCGAACGGGGATACCTGAGTGAATACGTAGCAAATCACCAAGGGTAGGACCGAGAAGCTCGTCCCCACGCGGACCTCAATGCCTAAGTCCCACGGAACCTACCTCCAGCTGAAATCTATGTACTCATTGGCGGAAACCAGGGCGTGGAGGGTTCTAAGAGACAAAGGCGAGGTCTTGTGAGAGAAGCCCAGAATTGCTACCACCTACTCACGGTACAGCCCCTGGTCTCTCGAACCAGCTCGTTCTCCTTCTATAATGAAGATGCCCACCCTCACAAGGATGCTTTGGTCATCACCATGTTGGTTTCATATGTTAATATCCACAAGACCTTGGTGGACAATAGCAGTACCATAAGTATCATCTACTGGCAAAGTTTCCAGCAAATGAAAATAGACTAGAAGAGCTTAAGGCCTTATGGGACCAGACTCCAGGTTTCACCGGGGATTACGTGGAAGCAAAGGGTCAGATCACACTCCTCGTGGAACTAGGAGATGAGTCTTGCAAAAGAAGGATAATGGCGGATTTCATCATCGTGGACGTGTCTTCAAACCACAATGCCATTCTGGGGCTCCTAATCTTTTATATGAGCTCAAGGCCGCAACTTTAATCTACCTCTACATCATGAAATTCCCTACCTGCTATGGGACAGCCATTGTGCAAGATAACCAATGAGCAGCGGGAGAGTACAACCTGGACAATGCTGAAGGCACAACTACGTCACCTGGAAGTTCGTATACTTAATCCCAAAATGGAGGAAGTAAAGTCAAGAGCCGGGCAAAACCCTTACCCAGTCCGTACGAAGAGCTGGGCAAAACCCTTACCCAGTCGTCAAAAGGGTAGTATTCCTTACTGGCATAGCAGTCAAAAGCACGGTGATAAGTAAGAAATGTGTAGGAGACGCAAAGTTGACATACCCGTGAAAGGTAAAACGCCTTGGAAAGAAAAAATGACGAACACCAGGTACCAACTCTGAATTTTGTATAGTCTCCAATCTTTTGTAAAATCCCATGACATTCACATGCCTACACGAACTTTAAAATTTCAGAGCCACGCTTTTGCGACTTAACAATTGATATCCTAAAATGACAAATTTTTATTTTCCCTATGAGATACCCCTATCAATATAAGCACAAGGTAAATCTGTGACAATAGAGTAAAAGGTTGCACAACCACGGTTGGAACAAACTTCTAACTAGTGACCTAACGCTTGAGTAAAAGGTTACGCGACTAAGGTTAGAACGAGCTTCTAACTAGTGACCTAACGCTTGAGTAAAAGGTTTCGCGACCAAGGTTAGAACGAGCTTCTAACTAGCGACCTAACATTCGAGTAAAAGGTTCCACAACCAAGGTTAGAATGAGCTTCTAATCAGCAACCTAACACTCGAATAAAAGGCTCTGTCACCAAGGCTAGAACCAGTTACTAACCAGCAACCTAACACTCGTCTGAAACGATTCGCCTTACCTACCAAAAAACCACGACTAAAGCAAGTTTTTAGTCCGTGACTTTGTACCCAAACAAGAGGCTCCGTGACCAAAAGTTCAGACAATCTCTTTGCTTAGGCATATAAACCAGCCGAGTTGAGCTGGCTCAGCTAGCCAAAATTTGAGCTCCGGCTCGGCTCTGGCTTTTTTGATACCGAGTCGAAAAAGTCTAAGCCAAAGCATGGCTTAGCTCGGCCCTGAAAATTAGGCTCGACCCGAGCTTTGGCTTGGGCCTTTTCCGAACCGAGCTGGGCCGACTCAGTTTTTTTAAAAATTTTTTCCTACCTTAGTAGTTTTTTCCCTACCTAAGTTTGACATGGGCCTTAACGGGTAGGCCCATTTTGGCCCGTTTGACCCTTAATTACGAGCCAGCCCGTTTGGCCTGGTGAGCCGAACGGCCCGGCCCGGCCCTACTTGGGCTTGACCCTGAATTTGGGGCTCGACTCGGGCTCGGGCTCGGGCTTATCTTAAACGAGCCACAAGCTGACTCAGCTTGGGCTTTTTACGGGCTCGGCAACGGGTCGTCCGAGCCGGCCGGCTCATTATGCATCCCTATCTTTGCAATGCGACCTAACATTTAGGGGCAAGCTGCCTAAAAGTTCAAACTAGAACAAATCAAAATTAATTGCCGGTCAGACGGGCTTGCGCTTGGACATACCCTTAATTCTTTATGCCAACATATAGGCGACCCGAGACTAGAACAAGCTTCTTGTCAAGGTGTTCTATATGGCCTAAAATTCGTGTGGGGTTTTGCACAAATAGGCATAAGCAAGGATGAATTCTTTGCTAAACGGGAATGACTAATGGTAAAATTGTTTTAACAAAACAAGCTAATAGTTGGAAAAATTCTTTACTTTATGTAAGAGTCCAGAAAACAAAATAGCTGGGTTACAAAAAACTTTTAAGTACAGCTCTCAGAGGCCGGGACCATATTTCTCCCAACTAAAACAGTGGCCTTGACTTCTACAGCAGAAGCAGCAACCTCCATACCCTCTTTGGCAGAAGTAGGAGTTTCTGACTGAGAAATGATATCGACTTCATCTTCCTCGTCGGAGTTCACATAGCTGCAATCCTCCTTTAGCTTGGCAACTTGCTCTTTGAGGAAGGCCAAGCCACACTCAGGGCGCTTCTTTGTGACCTCTCCAATGATATCCTTAGCTGTCTCATAGTAGAGGCCGACATTAGTGCACTTATGTTCCGCATATGCCTTGTATCTCTCAACCGCCTTATTATAAGCTCTTCCGATCTCGCTGGCAACAGCCTTACTCTCAGCTTCTTTTAGGGCAAGCTTATAGCTTGACCTCTCCACCGCCAATTGAGTCCCCAGGTCCTCGTACTTCTTCTTCCAGGCCTCTAGCTCAATCTGTAGGTTAGCTAATTCTCCCTTGGAAACATGAAGTTCCTGTTTTTTCTTACTAAGAACCAATTTCATCTTCTCCTTGGCCTTGATGGTGTCAGTC
>CAVNYN010284463.1:0-19347 GCA_963692815.1 Nyctanthes arbor-tristis | reverse complement strand
CGAAGAGTTACAAGAAAACTCTTCAAGGTGCTAGACTCACTAATTTTTCTCTCAACTCGCTTGTACCACTTGTGTATAAAAGAAGAAGAAAACATCTATATTTATAGGCTTCGTTTCCTTGGAAGACAAGGCAATCCTTCTATGATTTGGATTCCTTTTCCTCCTAGGATTCTTCTTCTTTCCCTTTCCTTTTCCGTTTCAACTTTGGATTATTTTTGACAACAAACCCAACATGTTGGACGGGGAATAATAATAACAATGTACAGCCCCTGGGGCACAACTCAGTTGGTGAAAAGGACGGGCGTGAAGTTATTCTCTACTTTGTTAGTAGTCATAGTGTGGGGGTTCAAATCCTGTCAAAGGCATAGAGGAAAATCCCTTGTGGACACCAGTGTACAAGCAGCGCATGTTTTTCCTGCGATTTACATCCTCCACCGGAACTCTACGGGCAGGGTAGGTAAGGGCCCTCGAGTTTGGGGTTGAAACCTTAATAATAACAATGTACCAAAAACTTCAACACCAATATGAATCAGAGGAAATTGCAAAAAATGGCAACTTTTATTGTGGCGTTTTCTAATCTAAAGTAGACCACTTTTTAAACCAATACAAAAATGTCCATTTTCCTCATTCTTAGACAAAATTACCCCCAACAAAAAATCTAATTCCAACAGCTGTTTTCCTAAATCTGCCTCTCTAGGGTCGAAACAATTCTCCTCCCTCACAAACAATGGTCCTCATTCCGGTGTTCCCCTTCTCAGCTCTGACGATTGATGCGTACAAGCTTCCAGCATTCCCTTCGATCCGATCTACCCGACACCCCCTCTTGCTGGCCACCACAACTCATGGGGAAGAGGTCCATACATGGTTGCCACTTTCCCCGACGGATGGAGTGCCACCGATCATAAACCACTTCTCTTTCCCACTGGCGATAAATCATAGCGGCAATTCACTTCAGGAAAAATTGTTATTTATTTTTTCCCATTTTTTTTGGTTTCAGTCTTCTGATTTTGGGAATTTTGCACTGGTAGATTTCATTTTTTTCCTTTTGGTTCAGATCGGAAGAGCGTCGTGTAGGGGTATGCAAACAGTAGAGGATGGGGTGGTGGTTTTTTTTCGGTGGTTTAGTAGATTATTCAAGTGGTGGTGGTGAACGGAAAAAGTACGTTGAAGTAAATAATTATGGGATAAGTACGTTGAAGTAAATAATCAAGATAACAAACGAATAATTCATAAAATATGTTAAGAATTAACTAAATTAGGAGTCACGACACATAAATGTCGAGATTGCCATTTAAAATATCAATCGCAATAGATAATTATCAATCTGTCGAGATTAGTGTTGGCAAATAAATTAAGAATTAATTAGATAAGGAGTCTCGACAGATAAATGTCGAGACTGTTATTTAAAATGTAGACCTATATAATATGAAATGTCTAGAACTCACGTGTTAAAATGTACAAATTTTTAGGTATCTATTGAAGAATAATGAAGATTCATGAATGCTACTACTAACAAGATTTCAACTTAATCTTCAATCCTAGAGATGTCCAAGAAATATGCAGAATTCCTTTATCAAATGTGGTTGTAAACGATAGATGGATGTGGCATTTTAGCAAGAGTAGAAGCTACCTTGTCAAATCGGGGTACCGAGTAGCTTTGGAGCTGGAAGATGATTATGGTCTTCTTCAAGAGGATAGCAATTGGAGAGAGTTATGGTGATTGCGGCTACCTCTAAAATCCAATTATTTGTCTGGAAATCTTGCCGGAACTGCCTCCCAACAAGAGCAAGGCTACTACAAAAAAGAATTCAATTACCGAACTCATGCGTTATGTGTGGAAGACATGAGGAGACAGCCTTTCATTCTTTGGTAAACCGTGAGTTTGCTATAGTTTGTTGGAGATATATGGGCCTAAACTTAAATGTGGGCGTCTGGGGAAATTTCACAGAATAGTTTTTTCATTTTTTGAGCACAGTAGAAACTGAATTGATGGAGAAAATTTGTGCAATTTTGTGGTCAATTTGGAGGCAACGTAATTCGAAGCTATGGAAGGCCAAAGCTTTCGTCCTAAGCAAACGGTGAACCATGGCCTAAGCTACTTGAAGGAATGGAAGGAAGTCAAGATGAAATGTAACCCAATAATCCAGCAGAGGCCGCGAAGAATTGACTGGCAGAAACTGTACAACGGAACTGTTAAATGCAATGTAGACGCGTTATTTGAATAAGACCAGCGTATTGGGATTGGTATGGTTTTGAGGAACGAGACTGGAGGTTTTCTTGCTTGCCGCACACGAATATTTGAGGGAGTTTGCATTGTTAAAGAAGCATAGGCTATTGGTGCTCGTGAGGCAATTCTTTAGCTGGAATACTTGGGCTATCAAGCTGTGACAGTTGAGCTAGATGCAAATGTTGTAGTTGATACAATCCATAGACATGAAGACAATGCTACGGAGTTTTGGCTAATTATTGAAGATATTCGAAGATCTCTTTCTGGGCATGACAACTTTACTATTAATTTTGCACCCCGACAAGCAAATAAGGTAACACATGAAGTGGCAAGGCAAGCTAAAATTTCTTCTAATATTTGTATTATGCACTCAGCCCCCAAATGGCTTAGTAGGCAGCTTATGCTTGATTTATCAAACAATCCTATGATTAATGAAAGTTAAGTTTTTCCCTTAAAAAAATAATTAAAAATAAAAAATAAAAAAAAAGATTTTAACTTCTTTATACATAAAATATATAGATATTCTATATATTGTATTTTATATTGTATTTAGCACCACTTCTAATGTGGCATTGAATGATAAGTTGAATCAAGTTAAAAATTTATTCATTCATTTAATTTCTTTAGTCTAAACTCATTTAAGACGTTGTGTAAGAATTAACACTTTAGTGCTAATCGTTGACAAAAATTCTAAAACGAGTTATACTTTTTTGAATATGAAAAAAAAAAAAGAAAGGAAAGAAAATAAAAGAAAAAAAAAAGAAAGAAGAAAAGAAAAAGAAGAAGAAACTGTCTAGATTTACCATATGTAACTGTCGAAATTTACAGTTCAATTATACGGAGTGCATTTTTCAAGTGGTCCCACAAAGATATAATTGTCGAGAATTATCGCGAATAAATGTCAAGATATATGAGTAAATTGTATAGAATGTCATACTTACCTTTTTATCAAATCATAATTGTCAAGAATCACCAGATATAATTATAGAGACATACAGATAAAGTGTATAAAATGATATACTTATTTACTCAGTGGTTATTACCCATCTCTCATATTTTAAAAAAGGAAAAAAGAAAAATTATTGCTTTAGGTGTAGGAACATAATTTTGTTAAAAATATGGCCCTTTTTGCACTACTTTTGAAATGGATCATATTCAAATTTGTATTTTTGAATTTGGCAATTTTAGAAATTATCTCTATGAATTACTGTACTGATTTCTAAAAAACGAAATGAATAATTGTACGATCTGACTAAAAGGCCAATGTCATAGTACAGGAATCTGAGAAAGACACTTACAATGTTATGCCTATAAAATTAGGACACGCACAATGTTATGTCTATATAATTGGACCTATCTGGCTTCTAGGATTTGGTGGTCTTAAAAGGTTTCATTATCATTATGTTTGGTAATTATTTAAAAACACTTCAAATTTATCAATTAATTTAAATTTTAATTTTTAGACACATGATAATATCACATTTAATCACATATTTAATTTGACTTAAACTCTTACATCATTTTAATTATTACCTCCACATGGCACAATCAAATTTCGACACTTATACAAAATTTAAAATTTAAACTCATTTATAAATCCACCAATTTATAAATGGTTACCAAACAAAGCTATATTATGTTATTTTTATAAAAACTTCGATAATTATATTACCTACAGTGGTATGTGATTTTTTTTTGACATCCTACAATGGCAATTTATCGTTTATTATAGATGTTCTCCAATATTTTTCACTCAGTTACACGGCAATGTTCAAAAACCGCTCTATGGAGAAATTAGACGCTAACAAATAGTAAAAGCTCCTCTTTTTTTTTTTTTTTTTGTCAATTTGGATATTTTATGAGATTGGTTACTATAAACAACAATCCCTCTAATTTTATATAATTTTTTAGAGCAAATATTAACGTTTCTGAGAGTACAATGAAACATTGATATGCCCAAAGTCACAATAAATAAGTGCTGTGAGATTACAAGTGTAACGCCCGAGTTCTAAATACTCGAAACGTTAGTTAAATCTTTTCTAACAACTTTTTAAATAATCTGACTGCTAGAAATTAATGGTAAATTGGAAATTCTTATTTGGATAAATAATAAAATTTGTTCTACATAAAATCCCAACTCAAATAATATAAAGTTTTCGATGATAAAAAGCTCAAATTAAACTGAATGGATTGATGAATGTTTACTAGCAATAGAGGAGGTCTAGGTGGTGTGGGAAGTTGATTCAAGGGAGGTGCGTAGATAGGGGTGGGCAGCGTTCATATGTCAGAAGGTGATGTAATTGAGTTAGAAGTGGAAGGAATGGACTGATTACCCAAAAGTAAGTGAGTGGCGTGAGTTGTCTTTTGAGATAGAAAGAGAATTGAATTGTTTTGACAATTTTTGGATACTGGGAGTGGGTGAGGATTGAGTTGGTGATTTGGTTGGAGTGTTGAAGGAAGAGTCCAATTTGTGATTTTCAACTAGAGGAGGAATCTGTTGCTAGACCGAGTTCATCATTGGAGAACCATCACTAGCTTGTGTAGCGGGAACATTTGATGTTGGTGTAGTAGGATGTAGTTGTATGGATAGTGGAAGAGTAGAATTTATAGTGAATGAGGAATCAGGTGTTTCTTGAGTTGAGTGTTGCACGAGAATTTTTTTGGCGAATGGGTAAACGTTCTCTACAAATTACGTGACTAGAAGTGCATATTTTTTGACTGGAGGAATCAAAACACAAATAGGCACTTTGTGATGTAGAATACCCAAAAAAAAAGTATATAAGGTTTGGATTTAGCTTCTAGCTTATTTTTTGTATAGGGCTTTAACCACGGGTAACAAAGACAACTGAAGATACGAAGTTTGTCTTGGACTGTAAATTGCTTTTGAAAGGATGACTTGTACTCTAGATTGACTTTGGGAATTCCATTAATCAAGTAACCTCCCATAGTGACTGCATAATGCCAAAATTTTAGAGGGACATATGCATGGTGAAGGAGGCTTAAACCCATTTCCACAATGTCTATATCGCCTTTCGGAGTAACCATTGTGTTCGGGAGTATGTGGTGGGGTGGTGAGCTACTATATTCCGTGTTTGGATAGAAAGTGTTGTAAGGCTATATATTCGCCACTATTATCAGAATAGACAGTCACAATTTTTGTGTGGAAGTAATTTTCAACTAATACCTTAAATTTTGTGAAGCTATTAAAAACATGAGCCTTTTTGCACGGGGGTATAGCCAAACATATTTATTTAGTTAAGTGATCGATAAATATAATGTAATATTTATGACCGTCTGTAGATGGAACAAGCGACGTCCTAACATCAGAAGTGATTAATTGTAGAGGTTTTGAACTTGTAAGACTTGAGGTAAAAAATGGTAATTTTTGACTTTTATTGCTCTTGCAAGCATTACAAGAGAAGTCTAAGACTTATTTGATGACATAGACAATTTATTGCTAGAAACTAAGCAGGATAGAATTTTTCTAGAGGGGTGACCTAAACAATGATGCCAAACTGATAGACTGGATCTAGTGGTGGAAAATGCTAGTAATGGTTCCCACTTTTTGCGGGCCAAATATGGACGCCATCTATAGCTCGTCCTCTCATTACTGGAAACCCTATCTACAGTTATTTTACAGTAAAAGAAGAGGACATGAACTAAATGCTAGCATTATTATTGATTGGCATGGGCGTTCATTTTTCGGTTTTAGTTAGTGAAAGGGCCGAAATCAAACCGGAAAATTGAATGGTTTTCGGTTTCAATTTTGGTTTTAGTTCGGTCTTATTAGTTTCAAAATTGAATGGTTTTCGTTTTGTTCTGTTTAGGTTTCTTTCAATTTTTTGTTCGGTTTTTGTATTTAATAAATTTACACTTTGCTAAATAAAAAAAAATGAGAACAAATTTTAATAGAAAAGAATATTGAAACTAAACAAGGTAATAAAATTGCAAAAACAACACTAAAACTAAAAAATTGAAACCAAATTATTAAAACATTGTACTAGATTTTGAAAAAAAAAAAAGACTCAAAACTAAGTTCTATTATAAGTCAATGGTTTTCGGTTTGGTTTTTGATTTTAGACTGAAAATCGAAAAACAAAATGTTCAGTTTTCAATTTTAGTTTCGGTTTTTTTTGGGCAAACCTGAATGGTTTCAGTTCTTTTGGTTCAGTCTCGGCTCGATTAACTCAGTTCTAGTTTTTTTTCCCAACCCTAATTTGGTACAGACTTTTGAAATAGGGATTAGATTACGTTGCATATTAGGTACATATAAAACGTCATCTAATCGAAACTTGGAATTAGAAATAGATATGCAAGTATGACTCGTGTGTGTGATACTTAAACCAGAACCATCACCAATATGAACATCATTAGGACCTAGGAGCCATTCTGATGCGGAAGGAGAATATTTGGTAGCATATAGTTTGCGGATGGTGGCATGTTCATGTTTCAACTAGATTGAGATGTAGTGGAATTTGTGCAGGGGTTTTGTAAGAAAGACACTACCTGGCAGTGGGTCCCTGTTATCCACACAATTTACAGTATCTTAAATAAAGGGATGGGCTGCGATTGGGTTTGTTGAAACCAGGAGAGTTAAAAGGTTGTATTGTTGGATTGGGTTCAACCTGGAGGTTTCTGATTTCGGTTGTTTTGAGAAGAACACTGGGTATTTTTTGATGAATTATTCACTGTAACTGGGGATGAAGAAGGAGGGTAAAACTACAAGTTTGCCGTTATTAAAAAATATATACAGGTTTGCCATTACTAAGTGGACCGTCAAAAACTTTATTATCTGATTTCCTCTAATTAATTTCAATAATAAAAAAAAAAAACAGCTTATTTAATGGGCTTTTGGAATCATATGTGTTGGACCCAAACAATGATACAACTTCCTGAGTAACGTCCATGGAGTTTTTGTTAATTTGATTACTTATTTGATTTTTGTTCTTTCCTTTTTTGGAGACGAACCGGTTTACCATCTCTTCTTTAGTCTGGTCTTATTAATTAGTATGGCATACCATGCCCTGTTATGTGACGGTAGATAAGAACTCATGAAATCTTGACCATAATAAATCACTAATAAAAAAAAGTGGGGATGTGTGCAAAACATTCACCTCCCCACTTTGTCCCTAACTTTTTCTTTTAACACCAATAATGTCTTTGTAGTAATTGTGTAATTATTTTATATTTAAAATCTCAATAAATGACATCTTAATTATGTTTGAAAAGTTCCATCAAATATAGGTTATAAAACTTAATTGATAATCACTTCTATTGTGCTATCATCACTACTTCTTCTTCATTTACTTTAGTACCATGTCTATTAGATACGCTTATTGCTTATGATTGTCGATCATGGTTTAACAAGAATGTCTGGAAAGAAAACCTTCTCGAAGATATTTAACTTTTAAAGTGATTTATTTGTTTATATTTAAATAACATATACATTACATGAAATTATTAATTAATTAATAATTATAAATTTATAGTTTTATGGTGTGTAATAATGATATCATAAGTTTAAATGCAATTAAATACAATACCATAAGTCTCCAATTAATCCAAAGATAGTTATTCTTTTGTGTTAGATTTTTTTCAGGTATTGGATGTTAACGTTTGATCAATAATTTATTTTTTTATTTTTTACTACATGTGTATAATTTTTTTATGAAATTTATATATGTACAATTCTACGTTATCATATAAGGTGCAACGCACGTTTAAAATACTCGTATATAAAAGGTGAAATCCTCGTAAAACATTTGGATTCCACCTTTGCCCCTACCATTTTCTTTTAATTCCTCATTTATCCTTTCTTTCTTATTACACCCCATTTATTGCCCTCAATTGATTAATCTCAATATATTAAAATATTATGAAACTAAAATATTACACTCTATTTATTACACTCTTATTAATCAATTATTATAAAGAAACTAATATATTTTGAAACTTTCCTTGAAACAATTTGTATTTATAATATTGTAATAATATTTAGTGTGGTATTTATTGTGGTTGATTTCAATTTCAACTATTATTTCATAGTGGTAAATTATAACTCGCTTTTGATTTTTTTTTTAATTTCAAATTCTATTTTTACTTCTAATCCCACATTATTCCTTAATTCCAATTAGTGTATTATTTAAATTCAATTTCAAGATTAATCTTTAATTTTTATTGTGGTTAATTTTAGTTCAATTTCAAAATTAAAACCACAATATTAAAAACATAGCTACCATAATATTGTTAACTCTTTCAATTAGTATCTTATAAGAAATTTGTTTAAATAATACGTTTTAAGAAATAAAAAATTATTATAATTTTTTTATTGAAGAAGTAAATATTTAAATACTATCAATAATTGTAGAAATCCAAACATAATTACTTTATTGTTCTAAGTTTTGTCTATTACATTATATGTTGTCATACCACATGCAAAGCACATTTGAAATACTCGTATATATAAAATACAGAAAGCCAAAGGATAGCTAATAATGAAAATATGCCCCCACAAATATTATGAGACGTTAGACATAGTATAGAAGAATGACATCTTTTGGAGATCTATATTATAGTTTGCCTAGCGGCACTGAGCTTCAGATAATCAATCCCACAAATAATACTTGAAATTGATGAAGAGATGGCTTTGCCTAGAGGAAAGCAATCTAGTAGTGAACTTCTTCAGGCTCAAGCTCATGTGTGGAATCACATATTCAACTTCATAAACTCCATGTCTCTCAAATGTGCTGTCCAACTAAGCATACCGGATATCGTCCACAGGCATGGTAAACGGATGACACTCCAAGATTTAGTCAATGAACTTCCCATAAATCAAGAAAAAATGCAAGCCGTACACCGTCTAATGCGAATGCTAACTCATTTGGGGTACTTCACTGTGGAAAGAATATCCGGGGACAGAGAGGAGGAAAGATATTCACTCACACCGGCTTCTCGTCTCCTCTTAAAGGACGAAGCATTAAGTGTGACACCATTTTCATTAGCTGCGCTTGATCCTATTTTGACAGAGCCATTTCATCACCTAAGCTAAATGAATGGTTCAAAAACGAGAATCCGACGCCTTTTGACACTATACATGGGAGGATGTTTTGGGAGTATGCAAGGCGTGAACCAAGACTGAACAATTTCTTCAATGAAGCCATGGCTAGTGATACACGGCTAGTGACTAACGTACTTATTAGGGACTGTAAACAAGTTTTTGAAGGTTTGAATTCAATCGTAGACGTGGGTGGTGGAATGGGAGCTGCATCCAAGCTTATTTCTTATGCATTTCCGAACTTCAAATGCACTCTGCTCGATCTTCCACATGTTGCCAGCTCGGAAGGGACCGAGAACATGAGCTGTATTGGGGGAGATATGTTCGAGTCTATTCCTTCGGCAGATGCAGTCTTACTCGAGGTACAACCGATCCACAATGCAACTCCTAAAAGGTATGCGTAATGCGTTGTTTTGTCCAAAACATTTGAAAAAATGAAACTCAGCTTTTGGATGCTCTGGTAGAGTTTTTTACTTCCTTCGTCCCACAAAAATAGTTCTATAATCCTTTTTCATATATAGCCTGTTTAATGTGCAATGTTAGCACTAAAAGGGAAGTGTTAAATTTGAATAATTAATTATAATTATAAATATTTAATTTTCAATAGAGTAATTTTAGAGGGACATTTTTATTTGACATCAATAAGTGACATGTCTTAATTGTCCACTTTGAATTGACTGTGTATATGTAAGTAGTAGATTTCACGGCCCGTAGACAACTAATACATGATTGTCAACTAAACATGTCACCAATTCATGTTCAAATAAAAATGTTTCCTTATAATTATTTTATTTCTTAGAGGAAGTCATACAGAAACTTTAAGAAAAGTGATGAGAAATTCTGCGTACAAAATTTAGAAATCTTTTAACCAAAAAAAAAAAAAAAACCTTCGTTATAGGCTCTATTCATGATGATGATGATGATGATAATGATGATGAGACTAATATAAGTTATGGGATCTAAAGTAAAAAATAAAATCAATGTAAATCGTCCAACCTATATATGCATATTTTGCAATAATGATTAACTATTCATGATGATGATGAGACTAATATAAGTTATGGGATCTAAAGTAAAAAATAAAATTAATGTAAATCGTCCAACATATATATGCATATTTTGCAATAATGATTAACTAGATTCTCGCTCATTCATTGTAGAATTTCTGCCCGTCTCAAAGTTCCGGCGGTTCCGTAAGAAGTTTGCCATTGATATGTATTCGTCGTAAAATTTCTATCGCTGATAGGGTACTTTTTAGTAGTGCAACTGTCGTATCTATTTCTTTTAAAAAAAAATTGGTACTAGTACATTTGTTATCTTTGTATATCAAAATAGTCAATACTGCATGATTAGAGTGATAAGCAGAGTGTCAAGATACTCGAGAAATGCAAAGAGTCAATATCCCACATAGGTGAAGGTGGGAAGGTAATAACTGTCGACATGATTGTGGACACCAAAAAAGGAGATGACGAACATATTGAAACCCAACTGCTTTGCGATTTGATGACGATGAATCTTTTCACCGGGAAAGAAAGAAATGAAAAAGAATGGACAAAGATATTCAATGCTTTTGGATTTAGTGGCTACAAGATAATTTCTGTACTCAGATTGCGATATGTTATTGAAATTTATACCTAATTAAATGTTGACACGTAATTTTCCTTAAAACCAAATTTCATCTTGTCGTCGTCCTCAAAGATATCTTGCAGTTGGAGCATCGTCTATTTGTATTCATAAATGTTTGTAGATTGAAGAAATTTTCTTTTATTTTAAATGCTTGTTGGAAGTTTTCATTTGGGTTTTTAAGTTGCTTGATTTCAAGGTCGAGATCTTAAGTTGCATCTTAGAATTATTATATCTTGCAAATGAACAACAAAATCATAATAATAATCTATATATTAATAATAAGAGAAGTTTGTCTGGCATGATTTTCCTTGCCACTAGTCTGGCTTTGTAAGAATTTTGATGACGTCACTGATGACATCATCTATGAAATTATATATTTTTATTTTTTTCCTGAATTATTTTTTTTACTACATCTTCCTTATCTCTTTCTAATTATCTTTTCCTAAACTTTTCCTAAATTATGGCAAGTTCACCGTATCTTCATTGTCTTTTCATAATTATCTTTTCCTAAACCGCATCTTTCATATCTTTTCATAATTATCTTTTTTGAAATTATATCATTTTCCATCAAACAAATCTGGGTTCTTCGGGTTTTGGGTGATTTAGCTTGGTTATTCAAATTGGGGTTTTATTTGATATTGTTTGAATTTTTTGCTAATTTCTAGCTTTTTGTCATCATGTCTTTCACTTTTGTCAAGAGTTACTTGATTTTAAATTTGTTAATAGCTACTTGATGATAACTTTGATAGCAACAATCAACTTTTGGGTTATTCAAGATAAACATATTTATTGTACTGCTTCTTAATTTTCTATTGACAGTTGAGTTATTCCAAAAACTCGAATCTGAACTTGCTCTGTTTGTACTATTCTTACCTTTCTAATGAATTATATATATTCAATAACAAAAAGGACTTCTTTGAGGTTTCACCAAATTATTTTTAATTTTTGTTATTAAATGTATGAATATAGTAGTTTAATGGATTTTGAATTTGGCGATATTGAATAATACTCTTTTTTTTTGAAATAAAATGTTATTTTCTTTGTGATAAATTGTCAACATTTTACAACATTTTTTGGGATCCTAAATAGAACAAACTTACATTCCCTAATTATAATTTTAGTTATCACAAACATTATCTAAGAGAAGTCAAAAGCAATGAATCATGCAGTTGCAAATGATCTCAGATAAAAATGTAAAAGTTTAATAGAAACTTATGCTGAGATTTCATATCCTTCTAAAATAGTTACATGGCCTTCATTTCACTGCACTTCACTACACAAATATTGGACTTTTTGTATCTCGAAAGTTTCTTTTTCAGAGAATTTTGTTGAGAGTTAAATTGTTGATTGATGCATATATAGACACACAAGCATGCATAAACATATACTTTGCATTTGAGTTGAGATTCCTTGCATATTTTTATTTCATAAGTGAGCTCTTTTTTCATGCCATATGAGGATAATTAATTTATGATTCATGGTGTTCCCATTTCAAATGTGTAACAGATAAGAAGTAACCATAGAAAATAGGGGTGATTACGTGACAAAAAAATAGGGTCCAAACACCTAATTTGTTTTAACAATGGCATTAATTTCGTTTTAGGGATAGTTTCCTTCATTTTTGGGGTTATTGCTGAAAGTAAATAGACAGCAATGGGTGAGACAACTACAAAGAGATGAGTTATTTTTTAAGCCAGAGATGCTGGCATTTGGGAGACATTAATTAGGGCGTGTACCGGGTTTCTGGAAATGTGGAGCTTGTTGAAATGTCCTTAGAACAGTTACTGTACTTAGAGCAAGATTAACATTGGGAAAAAAGTTAAGGGGAAAAAATTAGGGGGAAAACCTATTTCTAGACAATGTGTAGGAAAAAACCTATGGGGGAAATATTTAAATTGGATATGTGTTAAAATTTGATTGGTTTAGATAGATTTCTGGGTCAAGGAAAGTGGGTGAAATGGGTAAATAAGGGGCTAATTTGGGTTTTTCCACCCTCTATTAATCTTGCTCTTAGACCCACAAAATCCTAGCTACGACATATTATTGTTAAATTTGTAGGCTGATTCTAGAAATTTGGAGAATGTTCATTAAATTCAAAATATTATGAAAAACGGAGTAGTGTAAAATATAACGGGTTTTAGCTAAATTGAACTGAATAACATCACACATATGTTTGACTTTTTAATTGTTCTTTTCTAAATTATTAATTTTTAATGTACAGTCAACAAAGAATAATTACTTCAATTTATACATATTGTCATTGAAATTTTTTATTGATGTTATTCCCTGCAACACACATGTGAGAATTCTAATAATAGTAATAGTAGTAATGGTTATAAATTATTTAATTATATTCTAAATATTCTGAATAACTAATGTACCCACCTATAAATATGGATCTATAATTCTCATAATGATACACATAACTCTTGAGTTTGCTCTCTATTTTCTCTCTATTATTCTATATTTTTCCTTTTAGTTCATAACACGTTATCAGCATAATTGTTCATTATTTTCTAGTTTTTGATTCACTAAATCATCAATTCGCATAAAATTCTTTGGGAAATCCCAATTCCATTTTTCGACCCCACTCCTTGTTTGCATCCAACCGAAAATTTCTGTTCAATTTATTTTCATTGGTCACTGATGTCGATTATTTTTGAAACCATAACTACAAGATTACAGTGGGCTTTTTAGGAATTGAAACAAACAAGTTCTGTCTAAGTTGGAATCCTTTATCAATTTTAATGGTTAGATGGCTTTCAGTTTGAGTGATCTACTGATTTAATGGTAAGATTATTCTGAATTTGGCAATGAGATGGTTTGCTAATTTAATAGTAAAATACTAGTATTATAAAAGGAAACTCATATGCGCTTACCATATCATTGGTAATGCTTATTTTGGATAATTAGTTATATTCGGATATCTAAATTATTATATTTTAATTCAAGCATAATATATGATTGTTTAATTTATTAGTAAATTGATCAATTTATATTTGTCATATTTTTCTAAAAAATTATGATTTCTAAAATTTATTAATTAATGATTCAGAATATTATTATAGATAAAATATATTTACTATCTTAAAAAGCCCAATATACTATAAAATAAACTATTATTGATTGAATTTTCTTGAGAATTACTACTTGTAAAATTCTAGTAATGATCTTGAACATTATTATATTGGATTTTGTTGTATATCTTGAATAAGTATAATTTTGTTCCTATTATTATTGTGATTTCTTGGAAAAAAAATCTCAAATTCATTAATAATCTAGAAGATTATTATGATATTTTTATAGAAAGATTCACAATTATATCTCATATTCTAAAAAAATATAGTAAGCTCTAGAAGAGTCATAGGGCGTGTTATCTATTAGATTTCTTGAAAAAATACCATAAAATATGATATTCCAGTTGAATCTGTTGTGCTTCCGAAGAGCAAAATATGTAAGATTCATTATTGTGTTTTCATGGATAAATGCACAATATATTGATAGTCCAGGTGAATATTATATATCATCAAAGTGAAAAATTATTACGTCAAATATTTTAATGATTCTTTTTGTTACAGCTCAAATAATTTTCAAGAATATTAGACTATTACTCTCAAGAAGTGATAGTTTAACTTTATTGATATTACTCCAGAATAGTAGATTTATATGAATCTAAATTGAAAAAGTAATTATTGCTTTTGAAAAATGAGATTGCTACTGATTCTAGGATTTCAATTGATTTGGTATTGATAAATTTTATATTTGAAATCCTGAAGATTTCATGAATATATCTTGTAAAAGATATTTTATTGTACTCATGAAATAATACAAAGCTCGACAAATGTCACAAGTAATCTTATATCATTAACCTAGTGATATTTCTGATTTGATTTTGGTAAAAATCCTGAAGATGTTATGCTAAAAATTTATGGACAATTATATAAAATCTTGTAGCTTATATTAAATATATTGAACCAGAAGTTCATTTATTATTTGAAAACTTTAGAATAGTTAATTCATGTTATTTATCTTAATTTGTACCATAGAGTATTGGTAAAAATTTACTTGTTATATACTGAACAAAAAATTCAATTTTAAGAGTATTTTATTTGGCATAACTGGTCAGACCATCCTAGTTTAATTAACAATTAAAATATTGAGAATGATTTGAAGAACTTGAAGATTCTTCAAAACTTATATATTGTTTGTTCTCAAGGCTAAGTGACAATAAAATCAACACTGACTAAATTTCGAACATGGTTGCAAATGTTTTGGAATCAATTTTAGGGTGAATTTTGTGGGCTCATTCACCCTTTGTGTAGACCTTCTAGAATATATGACATGAATATTTGGATCCACTGCAGGTCATATGTACCTTACATCTTGTACTTGAAGTTTGCCAGTGTTGTAATATACCGTTGTAAGAAATCAAAGTTTAAAATAAATTACAATGCAAATTGACCAAAATAAGAAGAATTAGAAAACCATGAAAAAGAATGATTTATGTCTTCTTCTTCTTCTTGAAACAATGGTGGAATCAAGTCTTGATCAGGGCTCAGAAATGGAGTGTCAACAGTCACCAAGCACGTCTTCTTATTCAGGTAATGATAATGGGACAAACCTCATCTATTTAAAGTGAAAATCAGCCAAGACAAGAAAGGTAAGGAATCAATTTAAGCATCCTTCCAATTCTTAAAACAATCCCAATCGGCCATCAAAGGGAAAATAATAAGAATTTGTCTAGTTACCAACAATAGTTGTAAGGGTATGTTTGGGCGAGCCTTTAGAGAAACTAAATACAAGTTGCTTCAACTAGACACAAAACAATTGGTCTGACATCGACTTGTGGCGACACACTTGATACTATAATATTTTCTAATCAACGGCTTTCGCCTATGGAATTAATCCGATCCAACTTTACCATCATTGCCCCATGTTTATTAGGTAGCAAATAGTTAACAAACATTTACCTGATACCTAATAAACCCGCAGACGAAACACAAAGTTTAAATTTACAAAATAAAATGTATCAGATAAAATGGAATTTACATCCTTACCAATTTTTTGTTGACCCGGTCAAAAAACCTGTCACAAAGAACTAGCCCTAAACACAATCACCAAGATTGTCAAGTAACTAATGCTTTTTTAAAAATATAAAACAATCAAGAGTAACACATATATCAATACTCACTGATTGCTCACCCAAATAACTAACATGCTAAAGATTATGTGATAATTTTTCCCATCATTCATCTCACTCAAAGAAGCACACAAAGCCTTTACCTAATGAGATAAACAGAGCTAACACCAAAGCTCCCTACCCAGCTAAGTTTTACAGATAAGAAAAACATTACCCCAAACAATCTTTAACAATCAATGCAACATGATTAACAAAAAATGCATATATCCAAACAAATGCAACATAATCATACATGCATTAAATTAAAACTTTAAAAGCATATAAAATTGAAAAGGAAATCTGGTTAATCATAACATATCTCGCTCAAATCATCTTTTGGCTAGGAAATTACAACATTGGCTTCGGTTTTTACCTTCTCCTTACCTTTTCGCCTTTAAATCAGGACACTTTCTTCTAAAGTGTCATTTCTTGCCACAATAGTAGTAAGTCTTATGTTTTGCGGATTTTCCTTTTCCATTTTTTCTATCTTCATCATCAAAATCATAGTTATTCTGACCTTTCCACTTTCCAACCCTTACCGTATGCACCTCGCCATTCGTTCCTCCATTCCTTTGTAGTTTCATTTCTCCTTTTTTTTTTGTTTTTTAAAGAGCCAATCACAATATCAGAAGAAAGAATATCCCTACCATATTTTATAGCATTCTTGACATCTTTATATACATCAGGAATAACATTTAACAAGATGATAGCCTTATATTCATCAGATGCGCTTTCACCACATTCACATTATCTTGAACAAGTTTATTAAAAATATCAAGGTTATCATCTAAATCTTTGGAGAGATCAATTTTGAAACTAAATTTTCAAGGAGGAAAATTTTATTCTGGATGGATTTTTCAGAATACAAGTTTTCTAATTATTTCCAAAGATTGTCAATGGATTTGTGTTTTCCAATCTTTCACAACACGGAATCAGATAAATTTAAGATGATAGAAGAATAGACAATCTCATTGATTTCTTTTATTTTATCCACACGAACATCGACGGCAAGAGAATCAAAAGCTTTTGAAATTTTTTGTTACACCAAAATTCCTTTCATTTTCTGTTGTCATAAAGAAAAATCATTTTTAATGTCAAAGGGTGCAAATGAAAAATGAGTTGACATTTCAAACAACACAATAGCAATTAATGTTCAACCCAAAATAACCACTCAAACACACAATATAAAACAATAAACAACTAGCTAAAAACTCTTAATTCCCAGGATTCTTCGAGAATCGTATTCTCAGGTCAAGGGAAAGTTCAAAGCCGGTCAAAACCAACGGTAAATAATTCAAAATAGCAACAAAACATAAATATACCAAAAGCAACAAAAATCACGCAATAACATCAAATTGCAATTTCAAAAGCACAGTTAATAAACAATATCATATTAACCATAAAAAAGTCTACCTCAAGCAATGACTATCGAGCCACGATAGTCCACAGCCATAATGACTACCCCACACGATGGCCAATTGTATTCAGATATGCTAAATCCAATGGTGTGTTCAGTTCACTGAAATTCTCGCCGGAAGTTGGTCAAAAAGGCAGTTACATATTCAGGTTTTTATGTTTTTGGTCGTCTTCTTCATTTTTCCTGCCAACTCGCCCGTATTTCTTGCTCCCAGACTGAGTAGAAGGCTGTGATACCAATTGTTGTAATATATCCTTACAAGAAATCAAAGTTTAAAATAAATTACAATGTAAATTGACCAAAACAAGAAGAACTAGAAAATAATGAAAAAGAATGATTTAAGTCTTCTTCTTCTTCTTGAAACAATGGTGGAATCAAGTCTTGATTAGGGCTCAGGTATGGAGTGTCAAAAAACTTGATAGGCGAAATCGCAAGTGCACGATATCGTTCAAGTAGTATAGGACTAGATGAGTCCCGAATGTCGATCCCACAGGAAAGTTGTCACCTATTTCACTTGAGTCAATTTCCCACCAATTGAATAAGGAAATTAAGAGTTTGTAAAAGAATAATGAGGTTGTTTAAACTAACAATTAAATGATCTATCTATTTTAATCTAGGAAACTAGAAAATATATGAATGAAGTCATTGAGACTCACGAATCCACAATAAACAGGCGTTCCAATTGTGCAATCCCAGTCTTGACAATTCACCATCACGTACTCACAATCAGTTTCACAAGTTTAATTGAAAACCTCTCTCGAGCAAATTTAAATCTACCCAACCAAGTAAACTCACTATATCTTTATGTGAATTTCAACCTAGTTGAGTGCATTAATTAACAAGAAACCATTTTTGTGGTCACAGAAATCATAAAAGTATATCTCTATCTTCTATGCAATTTATGTTTTCTATTGAAGTGCTAAATTGGAGACTTACCTCTCGGTCTCCTCACGAATTCACTAATGTAATTACAAGTTGATCAGGCTCATAAAAGGTAATTACATATCACAATAGAAAATAAGCACGCAATAACAATTAGAGTCATGAATGAGATTAACACAATTAAAACATGTCTATTGCTTCATCGATTGTCTCAACAAGGAAAATTAGTTACGCATAATAAAGGAATTCATAACATAAGCATTCATAGAGTTTGAATACATGGCCAGAGTTTTGCAAAGAAAAGATGAAGAATAACGAAGAAAACGTTTGCACCAAACAAAGAACTCCGTTCTTCAATCTTCATGCAAACCTTGGCTTCAATCTCCAAGCCCTTGCTCCAATCTCCTAGCCCTCAAGAATGATTTTCTATGATCAATCTCCCTTTGACAAAAGGGTTTTCATTCTTTTATAGTCGGGGAGGCCTTAGAACCCTAGAATGTGTCAACAAGGGCCCCAAAACGTGTAAACGGCGTCTCCCGATACAGGCAGCGGGTAGGGATGGTTTGCTTGCCGCGGCCTACCCGCCCCCAACAGAGAAATTGGCTAGGCCATGGGTAGGGGGTGGTTTGCTTGCCGCGTCCACCCGCGCCCTACTTTTAGCGCTCGCGATTCAGTCCCTGATTTGACCTTTTCTTTCAGCAATGGTCCTTTTTAGCTTTTTTCTTCATTTATACAAGTCCAAAACTTCTCGAATGCTTCACAAAGGTCCTCGAACTCTTCAATTACAACCCAAATAGTCTCTTTTAAGTTCTCCCAAAGTGTAATCTAGTCCTCAAACTTGTTGACGTTGATCTTTTCACCCCAAACTCTCAAGCCATCACACCTTGATGCTATATCTTGAATGTAAAGTCTCAATTTGGTTCAAAAATCATCATTTTCATTTAATATCACTCCAATTTGAG
>CAVNYN010284461.1:0-23776 GCA_963692815.1 Nyctanthes arbor-tristis | reverse complement strand
AAAAGATTTATGCAAGGAATCCTTCAATTTTTGTATCAATCCTGCATCCTGGCCAACTATAAGCATATCATCAACATAAAGCAGTAAAATAATGAATTTATCACCTGGAAAAGATTTGAAGTAAACACAAGAATCTGCAGTAGTTCTTGTGTATCCCTGATTCATCATAAAAGTATCAAACCTTTTATACCACTGTCTTGGTACTTGCTTTAGGCCATACAAACTCTTCTTTAATTTGTATACAAGGTGTTCTTTCCCCTTCTGTTCAAACCCTTATGGCTGTACCATATAAATCTCTTCTTCCAAATCACCATGAAGAAAGGTAGTCTTCACATCAAGCTGTTCAATTTCCAAGTCTAAACTGGCTGCTAAACCCAAAATAACTCTGATGGATGTCATCTTCACCACATGAGAGAAAATCTCATCAAAATCAACACCGTGTTTCTGCTCAAAACCTTTCACAACCAAGCGAGCCTTATACTTCAATAAGTCACCATTGCTGTCCCTTTTGATTTTGTACACCCATTTATTCCTCAAAGCCTTCCTACCCTTAGGAAGATTTACCAGCTCATAGGTGTCATTCTTCTTCAAAGAAGTCATCTCATCTGCCATGGCTTTCATCCAGTGGGATTTGTCTTTATGACCCTGAGCCTCTGAATAACTTTCTGGTTCTCCATCCTCCGTAAGCAAAATATACTCAGACTCAGGATACCTGGTAGATGGTATACGCCCTCTTGTAGATCTTCTTGATTCTCCAATTTCTTCTTCTTCAACAAGGGTCTGCTCTCCCTGATCAGTAATCTGCTCCCCCTGATCACTAGTCTGATCAACTAGACTATCATCGATAGGAGCTACCTGGCTGCTAGTGCTAGGCTGAGATGCTGAAGAATTATCAGGTATGACACCAGGAACAACTGAAGTCATCTCCTTAGGCTGTTTGACTTTATCAAAGTCCTCAATCGTCTGATCTTCATAAAACACTGCATCTCTACTTCTCACAAGCTGCCTTTTCATTGGATCCCAAAATTTGTATCCAAACTGTTCATCACCATAGCCAAGAAACGCACACGGAGTAGCTCTGTCATCAAGCTTCGATCTCTGTTCCTTAGGTACGTGTACAAAGGCTTTACACCCAAACACCTTCAGATGAGAGTATGAAACATCTCTGCCTATCCAAACTCTTTCTGGAATATCAAAATCCAAATAAACTGAGGGAGATCTATTAATCAAATAGCAAGCAGTTTGAACTGCTTCACCCCAAAAAGTCTTAGGAAGCTTGGCTGTCTTCAACATGCATCTGACTCTGTCAAGAATGGTACGGTTCATTCTTTCTGCCACACCATTATGTTGAGGAGTCCCTGCTTCTGTAAACTCATGTCGAATCCCAAAATCTGAGCAATACTCTCTGAACACATGTGAAGTGTATTCCCCACCATTATCTGTTATGAGGCTTTTCAAACACTTCCCTATTTCTCGTTCTACCATGGTATGAAACTGCTTAAAGCACTGGAGTACCTGATCCTTAGATTTCAGAAGATAGATCCATAATTTCCTAGAAGCATCATCAACAAATGTAACAAAATATTTGTTTCCACCCAACGATGCTACATCACCAGGAGAACACACATAGATGCACAAGATCTAAAATATTCTCTTTTCTTTTAAACGTGCCAGAAAAAAGAAACTCGAGTTTGCTTACTGAATAAACAATGTTCACATCGGTCTAGGGACGTACCATTGACTAAAGAGATAACTGCCTTCTTAGCCAGAACCTGCAAACCTTTTTCACTCATGTGCCCAAGCCTATTATGCCACAAATCAGGAGAAGGATCTTCAACTGCATTTACCCCAATCTTACAAGACTTTGCATAAGTCTTGTATTGCGTGCAACAAAGCTTTCCACTGGCAACGACTATTGATCCCTTTGATAACCTCCACTTCTGATCACCAAAAGTACTGAAATACCCAATTCGGTCTAGAGTATTTATTGCAAGCAGATTAAACCGCATGTCAGGAATGTGCCGCACATTCTTCAGAATTAGGATGTACCCCATATTTGTCTCCAGGTGAATGTCACCGATCCCCATGATTCTGGAATGTGAAGAGTTAGCCATATTTGAATGGCAATAATTACCTGCTCTGTATGTAGCAAACAACTCAATATTTCTGCAAACATGGTATGAGGCACCACTGTCAACATGCCACTCAGTAAGAGGGTCTCCAACATTCAGGCATTGACCCACTCCACAAGAGAGTACATCACTAGTCACCACACGTACAGTATTTTCATCCTCTTTCTTCTCATTATTACCCTTCTTCTACTCTCTCAACCAAATTCTGCAATTTCTTTTATAATGACCCTCTTTGCCGCAATGATAGCAAGTCTTTTTATCTTTTGATTTGGACCTGCCTCTAGACTTGCTGTAACGCCTTTGTCCTTTGTTCTTGCTTCTTCCTCTATGATCATCTGAAACAAGAGCCAATGTATTATCTGAACCCATATGCAAACCTGAAGATTTCCTCCTGATTTCCTCATTATGCATACTGTTCCTCATAGAATCCATAGATAACACACTAGCTGAAGCAGAGTTACTTATTGTCATAACAAACGTCTCCCAACTGTCTGGCCAAGAACTCAAAAGCAGTAATGCTTTCAATTCAACCTCGAGAGTCATTCTCATTATCACCAGCTGATTCACAACATTCTGGAAATTATTCAAGTGCTCTGTCACACTCGTACTGTCCTTATATTTCATATTGACCAAGTCTCTGATCAGAAAAGACTTCCTGGCTGCAGTTTTCTTCTCAAATATGGACTCCAATTTAGTCCACAATTTATTTGCATCTGTCTGCTGTGCCATGTGATGAAAAACACTATTATCCACCCACTGCCTTATCGTCGCAATAGTTTTCCTGTGCAATTTCTGCCAATCCCTATCTTCCATATCTTCCGGGTTAGAATCATCACCATTAATAGGATCAGGCAAATCCTTACAGTAAAGGATATTCTCCATCCTAGGTTTCCATGTCACTCAATTGTGATTGGTAAGCTTGATCATAGCACTACCAACTGGGTCATCCATTTTAATCCACACAATTCAACCTAACTCTGATACCACTGTTGGGAATTTAACTAATTTCCCTAAACCCGTATGATTAAAATAGGCAATCAATATATCAAATAATAATATACGTGCGGAAATTTAAATGACACAAGGAATTATTTAACGTCGTAAAACCCTCCAATGAGAAGGGAAAATCAACGGGGCAAACCGACAACTCCACTATCACCAAATAATAATGGGAATACAATGTTTATCCTCTCAAGATTATTACCCTAAATCAAGAGGTAATCACACACTACCACAATCACACAACACCGTCAAGAACAATATTCTTGGCACCACAAATAACTCGTCTAACAATATAGACGGAACCCAATAATCAATAACAAAAGATGAAGAAAATATCACCAAACCCTTTCCAAGAATTAACTCAGAGAAACCACCGCTTGAAGAAATCGAACACCAAATCAAATGTCGAAGAATCTCGTTCTAAGCAATAAAATATAAGGCTGAATTTTCCTTCTCCAATTCCCTCGAAATTCATGTGTAATTTTGTGAAGTTGTGTCTGCCTTTTTTTTTGTTTTTCTTTTTCGTGTACAGCGCGTCTTTTTGTTTCCCTCTGGCCGCGTGTATGACCTTTGTTTCAACATATATATATATATATATATATATTAAACAAAACTAAATCATAGTAGGTTTAGGATTTCGTGTCCCTCAAGGCTTCTAATTTTTATTCAGCCAAATTACTCAATTCATCCTCCAACTTTTGTCTTATGTTTAAGTTGGGTATCATCATGGGCTGGACCCGCCCAACAAGAACTTGGAGAAGATTCGAACCTGAGACTATTGAATTCAGCAACTAAACCTTAACCACTTTGCCAATTTGTTTTATTTGTTATTTTTTAGACTAATAAACTCTAATCCCTCTTAATTTGTTAATTCATTATCTCTACCGTGTGTGTTGGTGAGTTTAATATTACTTGAATTGTGTTTTTATGCATTTTACTTTTTGTTTAATTTTTTAGTTTTATTAGGATTTTTTAAAACGGGGCTAGTAGCAAGTATCTTTTACCTACTCGACGTAAACCACCCTACTCCATACCTGTTTGAAATGGGTACGGAAAAGGTAAGAGTGGGGTTGGTAGAAATGTGTTAGGATATATACAGAGAGGACATATCCAAGTAGAACTCGCCCAATTACTGTTAGGATTCCTTTTATTTTCAGATTAATTAAAATGTGATGCCTCCATCTCAATTTTTGCCCCCTAATTTCTAGATTTATTAGACTTGAAGATTTATTCCCTTATTGCAAGAGAAACGTTGCTTCATTTCGCAAACATCTTCATATCTGATCTCACTTCAATTGAATCGTATAATACCTGAAAATTTAGATTTTGTGTAAAATGCAGTGCCTTGAGTGATAATGACTTAATAAGTTGAATTTAAACTATAATGTATTTTTCTATTTGAATTCTCATCACATTTCATTTTTCCAAAAAATATACGTAAAAATCTTTACAATAAATATTATCAATATTTATAATAATATTGTTCGACTCATGTTTTATCACTACAAGAAAAAACGCCTATACTGACGGCAAAATTTCGACGAACGTCAATCCGTCGGTAATTAACCGACGGTTGATAAAAATCCGTCGGAAATTTCTGACGGAAAAATATCCCATCGGAAGTTGCCAACGACAAGAGGTGTCGTTGGAAAATACTGACAACTTGTCCAGGCCGTCGGTAAATACCGACAGTCTTTTTCGGTAAACTCCAACGGAACAGCTAAGTCGTCGGTAGTTTCCGGCGGCCATAATACTCGTCAGTATTTCCTGATGGAAACCGTAAACCGTCAGTCATTACTGACGACAGCCAACGGCCGTCGCTAAGTACCGACAGACATTACACAACTGTCTGTAAGAACCGACCGTATCATTTGACCGTCAGAAATTACTGACGGATTTTACCTACCGTTGGCCATTTCCGACCGATTTTCTGTGCCGTCCGCAATCTCCGACCAGTTTTTAGGCCGTCAGAAATAATCAATATTTTTTCAATAATTTCTAAGAATTAATAAATGATGTGGTGAAATACATATATGTTTAAATTTATGAAATTTAACAGTTTTTTTTTACAATTTTGTTTGTTAAAATTATTCTGTCGATGTGATTTATATAATTTTACATTGGTATATAAAATTACGTATATCAAAATTATTCATAATCAAAACTTGTTATCCAAATTTTTCTACTCTTAACGATTAAGTAGTGAAATAAATCTTTCTTAAAAAAATAGTTCATAAGTCTTTAATGATACAAAAAATATTTGATATAAGTAACTTTTTTTAAACCATGTGTATAAAATTTTTTAATCATCTTAAACACTTTTATACAAAATTTGAATTACTGATAAAATAATAACTTTTTCAAACTCACAATTTGCAAATGATCATAAATTTAAAAGTGAAAAACATAGAAATTAATGTAAAGAGTGTATAAAGTTTTAATGTTCAATAAATATTATTTATTTTTTAAATTGCAAAAACTATAGAATATATGTTAAATATATTACAGATACAAATAAGAAATAAAAATGAATAATGGGCCAGCGGTTGGGAACCCTTCCCCAACCTTGAGGCGAGGGGTTAGAACCCTCCCTTTTACAACAATGGTGAGAAATTAAGATTCAATACATAAGCGGGTCGGGTCACATGCGCGGGTTGCCGGGTATGGGAGTAGGATGGCTTTAAAAGTAATATTTTTTCAACATGTTACGTCATCTGTCGGTGACACCGATGGATAGATTTCCCGACGGTAAATGCCAATGGAATCTAATAGTCGTCGGAAATTACCAACGGCCAGTAGAATCCGTTGAAAATTACCGACAAAGTTGAGCCGTCGGTGATTATCAACGGCTCTGTCAGAAATCACCGACAAGGTGATTTCTGACGAATTTTCCAACCTCGGTGATTTCCGACGAATTTTCCAGCCATTCTTTCCACGTTGGAAACACACTTTTCCAAAGGATTTTGACCGTTACCGACGGATTTTTGCCGTCGGTACAAACGTGTTTTTTAGTAGTGTATCTTTCATATAATCTATTGAATCTTTTATATTTCATAACTAACTTTAATTATATATATGACAAATTTAAATTTGATAATATTGTACAATTGCCATTGAACTTATGTTTTCGGATATATTAAATTGTGATAATAGATTATTTGTCCCATTATTGTTTATATACAAAGGATTAAATATAAAACTGTATATTATTTTCTAAACGATCTTGAATTTTATGATTGCTAAGTTTATTGATCTTGATTCAATTAATGTATACTTGTATTTTTATATTTTCTACAGAGTGCAAATATTACATATTTATTATTTAATTATATAATAATATATTTTAATAAGTTTTTCCACCATGCGTTTAACAAGCTAGTAATAACTAACGGAATTTTTCAAAATCATTACGCGGACAATTGGCCCCTTTGCCCATAAGTCCTTCTGCCTCTGAGAGGAGGGACTAGTTTTTACAAACCATACCTGTATTTCGGCAAAGTTGGTTGAAGCTAGTACTATACGAAGCATATTAGATTGTTTCTTGATGACATCTAATAAATTGAATTTAACTTTCCACGTGGACTTTGCTGCATATTTCTTCGTATTATTTTGCTCCATTTATTCTCCTGGAACCTACAAAGTAAAGATTTGGAATCAATTTACAAGATTATCTTACGAAGGAACAAATGGCCATCCAAATTGAAGGCCTAGACATGAGTATAGAACCAATCCTTTATATAATTACTTGTGCAGACATCATATTTTAGATCTTAATTAGGGTTTAAATCTGTATATCGATCCCACAGTTCGTACTGTCAACGCCTAGAGTTAATGAAAATGGTTATTAGAAAGCAATAAAATAAGCTCAAGAAGAAAGGTGTAATTTCGAGTACTAGTAACTAGAAGTACGCTCACTGTTGTGTTGGTTTCCTGGATAAACTATTTACCAAACTTGTAGTTGGATCACGAATGTAAAACTTAGCAGGAGTCCGGTTGAGAATCCCATCAGTGGTGGATCTAGGCCTAGGCAAGCCAGGGCAGTTTTTTTTATTTTTTCTATATAAAATTTTAATTTTTAATGAATTTCTTAGTTGAATTGAATTTTTTTTTTTGTTGAAGCTCATGTTGTTACAAAATCTTAGATTTGCCACTGGATCCCATAGGACGAATTCTTGGAGGACAACATTTTGAACCTTCAACGAACTCCTGATTCAATTGAACACAACTTGTAAACTTCGTGAAGAACAATTGCAAACTCAAAAGCTTGCTCAACTCGTGTCGTGTGTTCCTCGATGTGGACGGCACAATAAATGATCATCCATGCATGGTACATACACATATATATATATAGTGTTTTTTTTTTGTTTTTTTTTTACTTCTTGTGCAAGTAAAGTTATAAAAGGTAACTATAATGTCTGAGAAAATCTAGCCAAATAAGAAACCACGATCTACCCAAAAAATTGCATGAAAAATAATAATCACTTAAATAAAACATATGCAAATAATAATTTTAATAATTTTTTGACATTAATTAACTATAAAAGTCAGAATTAGCCAATATTAATTTCATATTAACAAGCTATGGCATTTATTCATCGCCTTACTTGCCTAATAATCCAACGAGTCTTCATATATTTACAATTTTACTGATTCTTCGGGGCATTTGTCCATAGTGTCGAGTCTCTGTACTGGTAAACTACCATAATTAAAGGCCTAATTGTTTTATCAGATTTCAGACTCCGTCAATTTCAAGTTGCATTTTTTGAAAAGTGCTTTCCAATCAAACATATATAACTCTTCGATTTACATTTATAAACTCTACTTCAAGAATTTCATTTCGTTCTCTACTTCCTTGTGTCCGTCATTTAGCCCTTTAGACTTGATGAATTCTTGGCCAGATTACTTTATCCAATATAAATAATAGCTATATGACATGCTTCCTTCATCTCACAAAGATAGTCAACTAGTTATTTTCACATGGATTAAGGAATGATGATAATGTAGTTACGAGTATTAAATTTTACTTGTATTTTTCTCATATATACTTTTACGTCTCATTAATTGTTTGAATAGTTTCAATGAATAGGTAGTTAATATAGAGTAATACTAACAAATACATTAATTATGGGTATGTAAGTGGACTATTTTTTTAGGGACGGACGGAATTAGTATAATGGACTATTTTTGTGGGACAGAGGGAATACTATTACTAAACATCTAGGAGACATTTTTGGTGCTACTAGTACTCATAATGTTATCTAAATTAACTCCTACCTAAAATAGCATTTAAGCCAAAAATTAAACGCCTTTGATTTGTGAAATCTTGAGAAGTTTATGAATTTGTTTATTCATAAGTCAAAGATGAATTCATTGATTGAGCCGTCTCTATTTCTAGTGTCTAAGATCTACCTAATCCTAGACTACTTTGGTGGTAAAACTGGAAAGGAAGGAGATAATTTGTGAGTGTATTGGACTGTTCGGAATGAAGACAGATGGACAATTATGTAGGTCTTTTTCGGAAAAACCTCCCACATAGTGATCAAGCAAAGTAAAAAAGATAGATTATTTTGTTGTTATTATTATTTTGTTATCATTACAGAGGATTGCAGGGGAGGGGAATTAAACCCTACTGGAGGGTGTGGGAAACCCGCCCACTCGAATATAGTAAGACCGATCTACTAGCCAGAAAGAAAACTGAAGTCCTGTAACTTTGAAAAGAAATGAGTTAAATGAAAACTATCAAAATCTTGCCAAACAATAATTAAAGGAATAAATATAGTTAAATCATTTCTTTTCTCATACATAGTAGTAGAAATATTCTTGAGATCCATCCAAGAATTCTTTTATTAAACCCCGTCAAATATAAGTGAACAAATTAGTCAATATGTTAAGCAGAAAAATTGGATCTTTTAGTTGTCTTCTCCTCTATAAACAAACCAGGAATAGGCAGTTTACATCATGGAGCTCAAAGAAAATCATCAGCAGCACATTTTGTTTGTATCCTCTCCTTTGCAAGGTCGTGCAGCACCCTTAGTTCACTTGTCACCAACAAATTATCAAATTTGGTGGCAAAGTCACATTTCTTACCACAGAATTCACGCATGCTCAAATGGTCGAATCCTTTGCCAACTATGAAATTTGGGTTCTGTCCATCCCGGATGGCCTAGAACTTGGTGATGACAGAAAAGATAAGAAAAGATTGTTTCAGAGTATTGAAAAGGTGATGCCTTCTTTCTTGGAGGATTTTTGGAGAAATCGAACAGGCCGTGTTGGTTTTGTCTCTGACTTCTAATGTTACAACTAGCAAGTTTGCAGCAATGAACAAATAAAGAATGCAACAAAAAATCAATAGAAATGCAGATGTTAATCTGTTGTTGCAAAGAGCAAGAAAGAGAAGAACAAGAAGGAAGAAGATATGAAGTTTAATTATTTTGATTGTTTCTCCTCTCACAGTTTACAATGGAAATGGCCATACATATACAAGATAGTTGATGACTTTCTAGTACAATACAATCATACCTATTAAGTCAACACTACTCTAGTGCAATAATACTAGTTACACTTGGTTTAATCTTCCTAACCAAACTACGCCATTCCCTCCATTTTCCTTTTTTCAAATGTTTGGAGTTTTAGGTAAAAGCTTCATTCTTCTACATTCTCCTCCTTGAAGCTTTTAGATAACACTCCAACTTGATGCTTCAAATCTTCAAAACGAGCCTTGGGCAAAGCTTTTGTGAACAAATCAGCCAATTGGACATTTGAGGGACAATATTGGAGATGAACTTCTCCTTCTTTTTTAGCTTGTCTAATAGCATGAAACTTCACTTTTTATATGCTTTGTTCTTCCATGATTGACTGAATTTTTAGCCACTGTAATTGCTGATTGGTTATCCACCATGATAGTAGTAGGATTAATCTAAACTCTCCGTAAATCACAGAAGATTTTCCTCAACCAGATTGCATGATTAACAGCTGCTGATGCTGCAATATACTCGGCTTCAGCTATGGATTGAACTACCACTTCTTGCTTCTTTGAATTCTAACAAAATGCACATGATCTAAGTGTGAATAAGTAACCACTAGTGCTCTTCGTATCATCCAGCCCAGTCACTGTCTGAGTAACCAATCAAATTTGAGCTAACTCTTCCTTCAAAGTAAGTGCCATGACTGATGGTCCCTTTGACATACCTTAGAACCCTTTTAGCAGCTCCATAATGAGTAATAGATGGCTTACTCATGAATCTAGAAACCAAACTAGCTGCAAATATCAAACTTAGCCTTGTTGCTGTTAAATACAACAAACTCCCCACGAGATTTCTGTATTCCTTTTCATTGGTTGACTGATCTCCATCTTCTTTTGATAATTTTGTATTCACAACAACTGCAGTATCTACTGGTTTGCATTGCAACACCTTAAACTTCTTCAAAATGTCAGTGGCATACTTGGGTTGAGAGATGAAAATTTCCTTTTCTGTTTGCTCTACCTCAATGCCCAGAAAATACTTCATCTCTCCAATCTCAAATTCTTTCTCCAATTCATCAGCAAATAATTCAATTTGCTCCTTGCTACTTCCTGTAATGAGAAAATAATCAACATATAAAGAAAGAATCAAGGTATCAGAATTTTCATCAGCTTTGACATATAAAGTGTGCTCATTCTTACTCCTTCTGAATCCATTAGCACATAAACACCCATCAATTTTGCTATACCAAGCTTTAGGTGCCTACTTCAATCCATACAAGGCCTTTTTAAGCTTGCAAACATGATTAGGATTCAGATTTGAGTGATAACCTTCTGGTTGCTCAACATAAACATCCTCCTCCAATTCACCATTGAGGAATGCTGATTTTACATCCAGTTGATGTATTTTTCACCTTTTTTGAGCTACTAGTCTGCAATCAACGGCCTGATTGTATCCATTCTTGCTACTGGTGCAAAAGTCTCAAAATAGTCAACACCACTTTCTTGAGCAAATCCCTTAGCAACCAGCCTTGCTTTGTACTTGTAGATTGAGCCATTTGGATTCATTTTTGCTTTGTAAATCCATTTCACACCAATAACTTTTCTGTCATTGGGTCTAGGAACCAATTGCCAAGTCTGATTTTTCTGAATCATTTCCATTTCAGCCTCCAATGCATCTACCCATTTAGGATATTTTGTTGCTTCATCATAGCTGATTGGTTCCACAATTGCCATGTAGCATCTCTTATAAATTTCATTCAAAGGTCTAGTTCCTCTAGGAGGTGGACTAGAACTTGAAGAAGATTCATATGGACCTTCATTTGAAGAAATAGATTCTGAAATAGAAGGATGAATTTCTGGTGTTGGAGTTGAATTTTCTGCTACCGTAGACAAAAACACTGGCTGCTGCTGTGATTTGGATTCCTCCCAATTCCACTTAGCATTTTCATCAACTTTCACATCTCTAGAAACTATAATATTCTTAGTTTCCACATTATATATTCTATATCCCTTTGATTGAGAACTATAGCCAAGAAAAATCCCTTTCACAGTGTAACGGCCCGCTCCACTTTGCCATGATATTGTCCGCTTTTAGCCTAAACTGCGTGGTTTTGCTCTTGGGCTTTCACCCAAAAGGCCTCATGTCAGATGAAGTAGATCTATTAACTTATAAATTGGTCTCCTTTTCTTCACCCAAGCTATACGGGATTACGGCTATCACAATCACCCTAGCCAATGGGGCTCAACATCCTTGTTGGCCACACTTCTGGTTGGGCTCAGCTCTGATACCAAGTTGTAACGCCCTGGTTTTTGGGTGCCCGGGACGTCAATAAATTTTTCTCTCTTTTAAATAAAATAAATCAAAATGAATCAAGAGTGGATAATAAGCGGAAAATATCTTGATTCAAAAGTGACAATACAAAAAATAATTTGTCAGTGGTAGTCAACTGTTTCACATGACATCAAAAGTTTTCCAAATACTTAAACAAGTTTCAAGTCATTCAAAATAGAGCTAATTTAATTTATTTTGAAGGCCACCATTGCTCAAGGTGTCTTCTCCGACTCCAAATCTGCAAAATATTAATTTTGAAAGGGATGAGTATTTCATAGAAATACTTAGTGGACTCAGCGCAATATTAGCCAATTTATATTATAAACATACATATAAAAATGCAATTCACATGTCATAAGTCTCAAATAGTTTTTACTCGAAAACAAGCATCGTATGGTAAATGCAGGTTTCTGACTCTCGTCTCATGCCTTAAGGCATATATAATACTAGCGCGCATGGTAACATCACAGCATGCATGCAAAAATCTATGCATAGCAATAAAGCATATGCAAAAATCTCATCTCGTCTCATCTCAGGCATAAAGCAAATAAGCTCGTGCAAATAATATATAAGAACATACATCACAACTCCATATGCAATTCATAGAACAACCAATTAATGTTAGATCTATTTGAGAGAAAATATCTTTAGGAAAGAGTCTACCTCAAAATTCCACCGAGTAAAGATAATGGGCAAGGCTTACTCATTTTATTCTTCACTCTTCGCCTATAAAATAATATAAAAATTCAAATTAGGATTTTTGGTGAAATTAACTATTTATAAAATGAATTATTTTTAAAACTAAGCCATAATAAAATAATAATATGAAATGCTTAAGGGTGTCGTGCCTAATGTGGTTAATTCCTAAATGTTAAGGAAAACTAAAGAATCAAGAACTAACCAAAATTTGGGTATAAAATAAATAAATTTATTTAAACTAATTAGAAATCCTTAAAAAATTCAATAAATCCAAAAATTAGAATTTAAATAGCTAAAGTTATTAAATCTCATTTTTAATGAAAATAGGGCTTAATTAAAATAAGCATAAACTAATTTATGGGTTTAAATGTATAAAGTATAAACATAAAACTAAATTAAAATCTTATAAACTTTCAAGGCAATTTTGGAAAAATCTCAAAAGAAGAGACTAAATTGATTGAGAATAAAATTTTATAGGCCAAAATAAACAAAACACAAGTTTCTGGGCCTATTCGAAAGGAATCAAAAGTTTGAGGGTCAAAAGTAACCCAAACCGGAAGTTTTATGCTTACTTAAACCGGAATAGTAAGATTGAGGCTTAAATGACACAGGGTAAAATGTTGGGACTAAAATTAAAATATCACAATACATAAAATTACTCCCTCAGCTCCCATTTTCGTTCAACACAGAGGAGCAGTGAGGGAGAGCGACGGAAGATGGGGGGAGGTAGCCAGCTTCACCCCATTCGTCGGCGACACCACGCCGAAATGCGTCGCTCCCAACGACCATGGCCATGAGGGGCGACTTTGGGTGCAAGCATGGCGGATCCAGCTGGAAATAGGGGTTGCTCGGTCGAACCGGCCTAAAAAAATCTGAAAAATTTTTGGTTTATGTTGCTTAAGAATGAATGTAGATGTCTGGGTTAGGTTTCTAGATACGTGGTGAGTTGAAAGAGTAGATTTTTAGGTAAAAAGGGTGGTGGTGTTGGCCGCGGTGTAGGCGGCAGTGGTGGTGGCGGTGGCGCACGGTGGTGGTATTGTTGTGATGAATATGGAGTTTTTCCCAGAATCTTGTTGTGCTTGTTGAAATTTTCAAAGAAAATGAAAAAGGGAGAGGAATGTTTTAAATGGCAGTGTGTTTGTGTTCATGTGTGTGTAAATTTTCCTTTTCCTATATGAATTTGTTGAATGTTGAAATGGGCTATAAGGATGCATCAGTGTGTGTGTGTGATGAATGAGAACTAAATTTTAAGGTTGAGTCTTTGCTTTGGAAATTTTGAATGAAGAAGGAGATGTAACTATGCGTGTATGTAGGCATTGTGTAGATTCAATGAACAAGAAGGGGGAAACGTTGGGGAGGAGGGAGAGATGTGGAGAACCTTGGGTGGCTGCTAGGTTGGCTGAGATTGGAAGAGATCGGAAGAGCACATTATAGATCTCATCATTTTGGCATAGGGTTGCATGAGAATGGAGGGTTGAATGGGAGACTTCCATATAGGGAAAAGGTCTTAAATCCTTGAGTTTAATGGTAATAAATTGAACTAAGAACTAAAAAGTGAATTTATAAACTAAGTAAACAAATTTTTGTAGAAATTGGCAAATGAATAAAAGAAAATTGGTAAAATGTTATTTATGTTTAACTTATTTAATTGGCTAAATAAATGGTAAATAACTAAATAAATAATTTAATAAACTCTTAATTAAGAAAAATATTTATTATGTGTAATTAAATTAAGTTAAAGAATTAAATTCGAGGGAATTGGTAGTGACAGGACTTAAAAATTTGAAATTGTAAAAATTTATAGTTTTAAAATTTTCGGTCGCTACAACCTCACCCCGTTAAAATAAATTTCGTTCTCGAAATTTAACTTACTTGATTTATAAGGTCAGGTTATTTCTCACGGATTCTTCTTCTTTTTTCCCAAGTGACTTCATTACTCCCATCTCTGCCCTACTGGACTTTGACTAATGGACTCTCTCGATTTCTCAATACATGAACTTTCTTCTCTAAAATGCGTAGAGGGGTTTCTTTGTAGGATAAATTTTTCTAAATCTCAATATCTTGAGAGTTCACTATGTGATCTGAGTCAGGGACGTACTTCTTCAATAATGAAATGTGAAAAACATTATGTACAGCTGAAAGCTCAGGCAGGAAGGCTAGACGGTACGCTACATTCCCGACTCTTTCCAATATCTCAAACAGTCCTATAAACCGGGGTCTTAATTTCCCTTTCTTGCCAAATCATAGGACACCATTTATCGGTGCTACCTTGAGAAACACTTTCTTCCCAATCTGGAACTCCCAATGACGTGTGCTCTTCCGATCTTAACTTTTTTGTCTATCCTGAGCTGCCTTAATTCTGGATCTGATGTTTTCGATCTTTGCCATTGTCTCACTTACCATGTCCAGTACAAGTAATTTCCTTTCTCCAACCTCATCCTGATAAATTGGTGATCGACATTATCTGCCATACAAAGCTTCATAGGGAGTCATGCCAATCGTGGCCTGAAAACTGTTATTGTAGGCAAATTCGACTAATGATAGGCGTTCATCCCATTTTCTTCCTAGGTCCAACACACATGCTCTCAACATGTCTTCAAGTGTCTGGATAGTTCGCTCAGACTATCCATTTGTCTGGGGTTGATAGGCAGTACTAAAGTTCAACCGGGTCCCCATGGCGGTCTAAAGACTTTTCTAGAATCTCGAGGTAAACCTCGGGTCCCTATTTGACACAATGGAAACCGGTACCCCATGTAGTTGCACAATCTCCTTAACATATACTTGGGCTAGCTGATCTACACTGAGGGTCATCCGGACTGGTAAGAAATGAGCAGATTTTGTGAGTCAATCCACAATCACCCAAATAGCATCGTAACCTTTTACTGATCTAGGTAGACCTACTACAAAGTCCATCGTAATCTTTTCCCATTTCCAATCAGGTATATCCAAAGGATTGAATAACCTTGATGGTCGCTGGTACTCGGCTTTAACCTATTGACATACTAGGCATCGAGATACAAACTTTGCAATGTCCCCTTTCATATCTCTTCTGGAATCACGCAAGTCTTGATACATCGTTGTCCCTCCTGGATGTGCTGCATAAGGAGCCGAATGGGCTTTAGCTAAAATCTCATTTCTAAATTACTCATCTTTTGGCACACAGAGTCGACCCATAAACATGAGTGCCGAATCAGAAGTAATCTAGATCTTGATCTCTGAGGAGTCCCCACTCCATTACAAATCTTCTCCAGGAATCTGTCATTTTTCTGAGCAGCTATAACTCGTTCCCTTAAATCTGGCTTGACAATCAAATTCGCCAACCTACCAGACCTTTGGGTTGATGGGGTTCGCACCTCAATCCTCAAATTTTGGAAATCCCGAATTAGATGGTCTTGCACCATTCCCAATGCTAATAAATGTCCAGCATTCTTCCTGCTTAATGCGTCTGCAATAGCATTAGGTTTACCCGGATGGTAAAGAAAATCATAGTCATAATCTTTCACCAACTCAAGCCATCAACGTTGTCTCCGATCTCAACTCCTTCTGAGTAAAGAAATATTTCATACTCTTACGATCTATGTAGATCTCACATTTACTCCCATATAAGTAGTGGCGCCAACTTTTCAAGGCATGCACTACTGTTGCAAGCTCTAGGTTATGAGTCAGATAATTCTCCTCATATGGCTTTAGATCGGCTTGAAGCATAAGCTATTACCTTCTCGTGCTGCATCAGTACACACCCCAACCCATGCTTGGAGGCATCAGTATAAATGACGAAACCCTCAGTGCCCTCAGATATAGTCAGAACTAGAGCTGAAATTAACCTTTTATTCAATTCTTGAAAACTCTGGTCTCATCGATCTGACCACTGAAATTTAACTCCCTTTCTAGTCAGCTGAGTCATGGGTCCTACAATTTTGGAGAAGCCTTTTATGAATCATCAGTAATATCCAGCCAATCCTAGAAAGCTCCTTACATCTCCAGCGCTAGCCGGGATCGACCAATTTGTTATAGCTTCACTTTAGAAGGATCAACCTCAATGCCTCTGGCCGTGATAATGTGGCCAAGAAATCCAACTCTCTCAAGCCAAAATTTGCATTTCTTGAATTTGGCATACAATTTCTCTGTCCTCAATGTATCTAGTACACTGCTTAAATGTTCCTCATGTGGTTTTGGATCTCTCGAGTAAACCAGTATGTATCGATGAAGACGATGACGAATTTATCCAAATACTTGTGGAAGACTCGATTCATCAGGTCTATAAATGCTGCGGGGCATTAGTAGGACTGAACGGCATTACGGTAAATTCATAGTGCCCATATCGAGTTTGGAAAGCTGTTTTTGGAATATTCACTGGCTTGATCTTTAGCTGATGGTAACTAGACCTCAGATCAATTTTTGAAGACACAGCAATGCCCTTCAGCTGATCGAATAGGTCATCAATCCTCGGAAGAGGATACCTATTCTTTATCATCAGCTTATCAAGTTCTCGATAGTCGATGCACATTCTCATACTGCCATCTTTTTTCTTGACAAACAAGGCAGGTGCTCCCCACGGGGAAATACTCGGCCTGATAAAACCCTTTTCTAGCAATTCCTCCAACTGGATATTCAATTCCTGCAATTCCTTATGTGCCATATGGTATGGAGCCTTACAAACTTGTGCTGCTCCAGATACTAGCTCAATTGAAAACTCAAGCTGCCTACTCAGTGGGAGGCCAGGTATATCCTCAGGAAACACGACTATATATTTACGGACAATCGACACACAGTTAAGGGTGATTCCTTCAGACAGTCCACCCTGCAAACTAACCAGATAACCTTGGCAACCATCTTTTGTCAGAAATTTCTCTGCTTGCATGGCTGAAATAAGGTGGGAGAGTGCCTTCACTTTCGAGCCATAAAATCTGAATACATCCTCTCTATTTTTCTAAAATGCCAATTTTTTCTCATGGCACAAGATAGTAGCATGATTATTAATTAGCCAGTCCATGCCCAAGATGATGTCAAAGCCTTTCATCTCAATCACATTTAAGTACGCTTTTAGTACCAACCATCAAAGTCAATTGGTACACCCAGGGCCACCCTATCAGTATTGATGGTTCCACTTGATGGTATACTAATCTCCAGCGTAACCGACTTTCTCGCCTACTAATTTCAATCTAGCTAGGCATAAAACTGAGATAAAGGAATGTGTAGCACCTGAATCTATTAGAACATATATAGGAATACTAGAGACAGATAGTATACCTGTTATCATGTTATGATTACCATATTAGGAATTTCTTAACTCTTAAGATTACATACGACATATACAAGAATACTTAAAATTAATTAGTATAGCCTGCAATCACATTAGCATCGTCGACTACATCCTCATGGATCATGGCAAACACTCGTGCCTTTCCTTTCTTAGCCCGCTCCACATTCTTATTCTGATCACTGCTCTGAGTAGGTACATTTGTGCAGTTTGATGCAAAATGGCCTGGCTGACTGCACTTGCAGCAAACTCCCTTGCCCCATAAGCATTCTCCCTTGTGCATCTTCTTACAACTTGGGACAAGGAGGAAAAGTATTACCAGGCTGTCTTCCAGTAGTCTGAGTGGCTTCTTGATTGGTGCATAATTCTTGTTCTGATTCTGAGACTGTCTATGCCACTCTCTTGCCCTGATTTTGTTGGTTTCCTCTGTTCCCCTATCCACTGGATTGTGTGCCAGAATAAGCCACAGTTTGAGTCATTCTCACAACTTGACCGTAAGTGGGTAAGGAGTGAGAGCACACAATCTGGCGGATATCAGGGTGTAGGCCTCTCTCAAACCTCTTGGCCTTCCTAGCCTCAGTGCTTGCCATGTACGGGGCATAGCGGGAGAGTTCCTCAAACTTTCTCTCATAATCAGTGATGTCCAAGTCTCCTTGTCTCAGGTTTAGAAACTCAGACTCCTTCTGAGCTCGCAGGGCCTGGGAAAAGTATTTGTCAATCAAATTGGTCTTGAATTGTTCCCAGGTTAATTTCCTCTGCTCCTCCAGAGTCCTGGTCCTGCTGACAGAGTCCCACCAATGGCCAACATGACCCTCCAGTATAAACTCAACACACAGAACCTTCTGATCGTCCAGGCATGAGATATGTCAAAATATTTTCTCCAGAGATCTAAGCCACTCCTTTGCGGCTAAGGGGTCATTGCCGCCCTCAAACCTAGGTGGTCTACACCTGTGAAATTGTTCAACCATAGACATAGCTGGGGCCACTGGCGCAGCAGTTGCATTCTGTCTTTGCTCTAGTACTGCCTAGAGTAACTCCCTGATTATGCTGTTCTGAGATTCGCCTCGTGGTGGCATTTCCTTTACATCACAAGGCAAAAATCAATTTTATTTTACTTGCAATTTATAACACAAAACATATATTATCATAAATAGTTTGACAGAGAAAGGAAAAAGAAACATGCTTTCATTAATATTGAAAATCCTTCAATGAGGAGTACAAAAGTCGAGATAACATCTTAGGTCAACTAGCTTAACTTGAGATTTAAAGATAACCATCGCTCTTCCGATCTCAACTTCCATTACTACTCCTTCCAACTACGTACTCTACTCATCGAGTCAATCTCTAAATCCTGGTGGTGGAGTGCTAGGGGATACTTAGGTGTACCGGTGCATTTGGGGGAGGTCTATAAACCCCAGACTCAGCATCAGGTACAACTCGATCTAACTCCAACCTTATCTCCATAGGCTCCTCCTCTGGCAATGGAGCCTGCACTAGCTCTGGTGGAAAGAGCCTTCCTGAACTCATCACAAGCTCATCACGGATTGGGAAATCAGCATCTACTCCCCGATGCCTCCTCAGATCCTTGTAAAACTCAGAAATCAGTGACTGCCTCCCCTTAGGAAATACGGATATTAGGTGGCCAATAGAGGCCGCATCATCAGTAGGTAAGTCACAGGATAAGGCACCATGGCGTGCCATGTGGTAAGCCAAGATATTCTCTGGCATAGTCTTAGCTAGATCTAACTCAAACGACAAGTATCTATCCCAAACAGCAAAAATCCTCTCCCATATACCTCTAGTCTAAACCATGTCTGAAAATTCGCTATCAAAGTCCAGTTAGGTAAATTTCTCATTATCTCTAGTAAATTCCCAAGGACTAAAACAAATAAAGAAATATAATGCAAAATCATTTCTTGATTATCCTCACTTAATTTATCTATAAGCATGCCCAATTATGCTCGACTTGGTTATTTCACAAATCGGTTTCAATAAATTTCTCGTCTCAATAATTCATAGCATCATATCTCGAACATGTACCCGAATTTCTCAACATAAACATTTTCTCAAAATAAATATCTTTCTTTACCTTCAGAGTCGGCGGAGGGAGCGATGGCAATGGCACTTCCAAGATTTTTAAATTAAAATTTTTTTTAAATCATTAAACAAATTTCTGCGGATCTATAGAAACGTCGACCATGCTCTGATACCAAGCTATAACGCCCCGCTTCACTTTGACATGATATTGTCCGCTTTAGGCCTAGGCCACGCGGTTTTGCTCTTGGGCTTTCACCCAAAAGGTCTCATGTCAGATGGAGTGGATCTCTTAACTTATAAACTGGTTTCCTTTTCTTCACCCAAGCGATATGGGATTGAGGCTATCACACACAGCCTTGTCATCCAACTTGTTTCTCTTTTGCTCTGGAACATGGATATAACACAAAGATCTACCAAAAACTTTCAAATGTTTGGAAGTAGGTTTCAGTCTAGGCCATGCCACAATAGATGTCTTGCCTTTCACCACCTTTGTTGAGAGTCTATTTTGCAAGTAGACTGAAGTGTGCAAAGCTTCAGCCCAAAACTTGTTTGGCAATCCCTTCTCAGCTAGCATACATCTGGCCATCTCTATGATTGATCTATTTTTCCTTTTTGCCACTCCATTTTGCTATGGAGTGTAGGGAACAGTAAGCTAGTAATGCACTCCAAACAGATCAAAAAATAGATTGAAATTTGCTAAAGTGTACTCCTTGCCATTATCTGATCTTAGAGTCTGAATTTGCAACCAGATTGTGCCTCCACTAGATTTTTGAAATTCTTGAATATATTGAACATATCATACTTGTTCCTTATGAAATACACCCAACACATTCTGGTATAATCATCAGTAAACAGCACAAAATACAAATTCTAACTCAAAGGAGTTTTCATGGGACCACAGATGTCTATGTACACTGGCTGTAATTTTTCAGTTGCTCTCCATGCTCCATCAGTTGGAAATGACTCTCTATGCTTCTTACCCAAGTCACAACTCTCACAAACTCCTCCTGGTTCTGTGGTCTTAGGCAAATCCCTCACCAAATCATGCAAATGCGCATAGGATGGAGACTTGTAGTTATAATGTGCATATATTTTATGCCACAAAACAGATTCATCAACATCGGCCTTTGAAACATTTGCAATCAAACTATTTCATTGAATGCTAAAGTTTTTATTCTTCATAGGAATACAAGGAATTTCAACATTATATGGATCATCAATTTTGTTACATATGGTTTCTGAAATTCACAGCATAATTCTTCTTAAGCATTTAGCCAACATTAAACAAATTAGAGCTCAATTCAGGTACTAATAAAACATCATCAATATATTTGTACCTTTCTTAGTTTGGACAACAATAGTGCCAATCTCTTTTGATGGAAGAGCTTCTCTATTTCCTATCTTTATGGAGGCTTTGACATCAGTGTTTAAATGACAAAAAATTTGCTCCATGTTGGTTATATGATTTGTGCATCCACTGTCCACAAACCACTCCTGCTGGACATTCTTATCAGCCCCATGGAGTGCAACAAACAATAAATTTCCATCCTTCTTCTCATGTGCAATTGCAGCTTGTTGTAACTGATTTCCTTGCTGATTTTGATGCTGATTTTTGGCCCTGCAATTCTTCTCTATATGGCCATACTTCTTACAGAACTTGCATTGCTTTGTTTTCTGGCGATACTTCTCCGGATGATTGTTCTTTCCACAATGTCCACGTGGAGGATAAATACTTCCTCTACAATTCTTCTTCTTCTTCTCATCATAATACTTCTTTTCACCACTTCCTTTTAAGTTTTGCTGCCTATGTCTTGCAGCAAATGCTCCTTCACTTGAAGTTTCAGATCTTGAAGCCACTCTTTGCTCATAGGCCAATAAAGCACCTGTGAGCTCAGTTATGGCTGCTGTAACTGCATCATACTTCTCTGGGAGAGTGATAAGCATCTTTTGGACTACTTTCTTCTCTAGAACTTCTACTCTGTTCAACTTCAGTTGATTTACAACATCAACCACTCTCGTAGAGTAATCTTTAACTGATTCAACTTCCTTCATCCTCAGATTTTCAAACTCTCTACTCAATGCTTGCAATCTCACAGCCATCACTTTTTCTAAACCTTTAAACTCTTCTAGAAGCCATTCCCAAGCTTCTTTTGCTGAAGTCATTGCCACTATTCTGGGAAAAATGGTTTCTGATACGGCAGAGTGAAGAAATGAGAGAGCCTTCATATTTTTGATTCACTGGTCTTTATGCTGCTTCGATTGGTTTACTATAGAGGTTGCATCTGATGCTGGTGGCTCATACCTTCCTCAACTATTTCCCACAGATCATGTGCCATCAAGAAAGCCTTCATTTTGATGGACCAGAATTCATAATTTTTCCCTCCAAACACTGTAGGAGTTGGAAATGAAGACAAACCGGTTCCTGTCATTTTCTTCTTTCTCATAGGCCTTTAAGATCGATGAGCTCTGTTGCCAAATATTGGTTTTGTCTCTGACTTCTAGTGTTACAACCAGTAAGTTTGCAGTAATGAACAGAAAAAAATGCAGCGGAAAATAATAGAAATGCAGATGTTAATCTACTGTGGCAAAGAGCAAGAAAGAGAAGAACAAGAAGGAAGAAGATATGAAGTTTTTTTTTTTTGATTGATTTCTCCTCTCACGGTTTACAATGGAAATGGCCATACATATACAAGCCACTTGATGACTTTCTAGTACAATACAATCATACCTATTAAGTCAACACTACTCCAATACAATAATACTAGTTACACTTGGTTTAGTCTTCCTAACCAAACTAAGTCATTCCCTCCATTTTCCTTTTTTCAAATGTTTGGAGTTTCAGGTAAAAGCTTCATGCTTCTACGGGCCGGGCAATGACAAGGTAACCAGTGCTGTAATTGATACGCGCAGTATGAGGTTGGATGTTGGAGGTCCAGAAAAAGATAGGAATGAAACTGCGATTTGTTGGGTTTCTACTCCGGATGTTTGTCTTTTGGATTCATGATTCCTTGTCTTATTCATTCCAAAATCATCGACGAAAATGGTAAGTTCACATGATTGACACGCAAAACATGACCGTATTGGATCATCCCCGACCCTTCTCTTTTGTAGAGATGGCCTCCGACCGATCTCATTTGAACTCTCCAAAATGAGATGCTACAGTGATTATCCAAATTTGGAGAGCCAGTGTACTAATGGAGAACCAATATAGAGAACCCCTTTATTTACCGAATTTTCATTCTGTTAATTGCAAGCCTCCCCTCGTTTTTGGTTCATTTTATGCTTATTTGTTTTTTAGGGACTCCATTGAAGAATGAGAAAATACACTTGTTGCCAAATTTGCCAGCCGTTTCCAGTACTGAATTTACATGGTACTTCTCAAGAGACATAGAGGTACAAAAATTAATGTTTAATGTTATTAAACTTGTCTCTTCTCATCTGAACACCTTGGATTGGATTATTTGCAACTGATTCAATGAGCTTGAGCCGTCTGGAAGTCACCTGGTGCTCAATCTTTTGACTGTTGGTCTATTAATTACTTGCTGAAGGGAAGCCTGCCGGAGGTTTTGTTAAAGAAGACTCAAGTTGCTTAACCTAGCTTGAAAAACAACCCCCAAAATCAGTAATCTATGTTGCGTTCGGAATCTTCCGATCTGAAATTCAGCCAGGAATAGCTTAATGAAATAGAAAAGAGACTTGAAATCCTAGGCCGGCCATTTCTATGGGTGGCTTGGTCAGGTTTGTGCGATGGGCCGTTCTGGCTTACTCTAAAGAGTTCACAGAAAGGGTGGCCGATTGTGGGTAAATAGTCGAGTAGGAGCCACAAGAATTGGTGTTAAGATCGGAAGAGC
>CAVNYN010284458.1:0-39554 GCA_963692815.1 Nyctanthes arbor-tristis | reverse complement strand
CTGGCTACTAGTGCTAGGTTGAGATGCTGAGGAATTATCAGGTATGACACCAGGAACAACTGAAATCATCCCCTTAAGTTGTTTGACTTTATCAAAGTCCTCAATCGTCAGATCTTCATAAAACACTGCATCTCTACTTCTCACAAGCTGCCTTTTTTTTGGATCTCAAAACTTGTATCCAAATTGTTGATCACCATAGCCAAGAAAAATATAAGGAGTAGCTCTGTTATCAAGCTTCGATCTCTATTTCTTAGGTACGTGTATAAAGGCTTCACACCTAAACGCCTTCAGATGAGAGTATGAAACATCTTTACCGGCCCAAACTCTTTTTGGAATATCAGAATCCAAGGAAACTGAAGGAGATCTATTAATCAGATAGCAAGCAATCCGAACTATTTCGCCCCAAAGTGTCTTAGGAAGCTTAGCTGTCTTCGATATGCATCTGACTCTGTCAAGAATGGTACAGTTCATTCTTTCTGCCACACTATTATGTTGCCGATCTCCCTGCTTCTGGAAACTCATGTCGAATCCCAAAATCTGAGCAATACTCTCTGAACGCATGTGAAGTGTATTTCCTACCATTATCTGCTCTGAGGCTTTTCAAACACTTCCCTGTTTCTCGTTCTACCGTGGTATGAAACTGCTTAAAGTACTGGAGTACCTGATTGTTAGATTTTAGAATATAGATCCATAATTTCCTAGAAGCATCATCAACAAATGTAATAAAATATTTGTTTTCACCCAAAGATGCTACATCACCAGGAGAACACACATCAGAATGCACAAGATCTAAAATATTCTCTTTTATTTTAAACGTGCTAGAAAAGGAAACTCGAGTTTGCTTACCGAATAAACAATGTTCACATCAGTCTAGGGACGTACTATTGACTAAAGAGATCGCCTGACATCAAAATCAATTTAAAACATATGCAATACTCAAACTAGCATGAAAATGAAGATATGAAATATGTCGAGGTTTCATGAAATGACAAAATGCACTATGCCGTACTATTCTGAACGTGGTAATAAATTCTGATGGTACAGGCAAATCTCACTCTGCTCAAGCTCGGTCGCCTCCTTATAAGAAAAATGTTAGAAAATATATGAGTTTGTAACTCAGTAAATGGATAAGTTCGCAAATACGTATATATAGCTTTCTGTATTATTTAATTCCTGAAAATTCTGCTGAATTTTGTAATACATAAATATAACTGAATTCGTTGAAAACCATCTAGTTAGCTTACAAATGAAATATTAAATTATGAAAATGCTGAGAATACTATGAATATGATCTGAGAACTTGAACTAAATCATATAATTTCTCAATATACTGTAAACTGAGTTATAAAAGTTGGAACTTAGATAGTTTATTATAACTGGAAAATTCGCATCAAAAGTACCGCTAAGCAATAACACACATGTACAGAGTAATCTCGATGTACAAGGCATACTACTTAGAACTGAGTGATATTGATAACTGAGTAACTGAGTAACTGGTCATATGCACGCAAAGCAAGCCCCAAAAGCAAACACCACTATACACAGCCCAAAGCCTATGTGTGTATGACAATGAGTCCCAAAGACCTATATATAACTGGTTATGCACCATGGAACAAATCACACAATACAGAGTGAGTAATCACTGAACTGGTCAATACACCGTGAAACGAATCACACGATGCAGAGCGGGTAATGATTACACATGTACTTTGGTGGTTTTAAAAATAATTCTTATAATATGCTTTCACAAATATTTCATAACGTAATAATATAAATTCTTTTGTCAAATCTTTATTCTCATAATGTAAAACATTCACATAACATGATAATTATAATAGCATAATTTTCTTGAAATTGAGAATCTATATAAATAATGAAATATTTCATGAAATAATACAATAATTAAATCGTGCAAAACTTAGAAAAATCATTTGTCCACTCACAAAGTTATAACTACAATCTAGCGTGGCTGATAGGCTTTCCCAATCTCTTCGTCACCACCTGAAACAATTAGAATGTCCATTTACTTAAGTACCAACATAATTCCTTCAAAAGTGTCGTAATACGAAAATGCACGAATAATCACTTCCAACTTATTTTTAACATCCCAGTACTACCCATTTTTAAATATATCTTTTAATCTTATATCACTTCTCAAACATATTTTCACCATAATCTCCAACACCCACATCCATGCATATTTAATAAGGAAATCCACTAAATAATATTTCCAACTCATTATTTACTCATTTTTCATCACCATTTCACCATAAATCACATTTACCAACTAAAATCCACAAAATCCCCAACCATATTCTAGGGTTCTTGGCAATATCCTAATAATTCACAATTGAAGCTGTTAACTTAAAACCCATCCTTGATATAGCATGTATAACAATTTATCAAGACTCAATCCATGAAAATAAGCCATAAAATTAACATTTAGTACCAAATGTATAAACCCTAAAAATCACCATTTGACATACCTTCTTGGATTTATGAAAGAAAATCTAACACCCATGTGTTAAACTATGTCAAAAAATGCAAAAACCTCAAATGGCTTCACCCTTTCCTTCATTTTCTTTTTCTTTTCCTTTTTCCCCTTACTTTCTTCTTGTTTCTGCCGAATTCGTGAGGTTTAGTGTGTGTTTATGGTGCTTGCGTGTGTCTGACCCAAAAAAATGCGAGACTTCTTGGTATTAAAGGGAAAATTGAACACAAGGCCCCTCAACTCCTTTAAGTCCTATAAGTTGGTCTAAAAGTTCTAAAAATATCCATACAACTCTCCAATAATTATCTTATCCCTTTTTGGCACATTTATGACTTTGACTTTAACCGAGCATGTAGTAGAAAATAATTTTTGAAAGTTCGGGTCGTACCAATTCAGGTGTTACACAAGCGGGGGGTTAGGTATTTTGGCCGGAGCACACTGGCGCGGTGGTGTGTTTCGGTGGCTAGTGCTGGTGTTTGTTTCGGCCGATGAGATGGAGAAGAGGTTGAATTCCAGTGTTTGTAGATAAGGGAATTGGGGTTGAACGGGTTCGAGTGTTTCAAACCGAAAAGAGAAAATTGGCCGGGGGGGGGGGGCTCTTGGCTGGGGTGGGGCTCGGTTGGGGGTGCCGGTAAAGAAATTTGTTCACATTTCAAACCCAGCTCTTATTTCATCCAGTGGCTCGGTAGTTAAACCCAGCTGTCATTTCAAACCCAACTCTCGTTTCATTTCAAGCATTTTAAACTTAGCCAAACGGTCTCTTAAACATTTTAATTTATTTTTCTTCACTTTCTTGTAGATGTTTGCTACCTTTTGAGAATTAATGGCGAATGCAATTGTTAATTATGTTAGTTATTCTTTAATATTGTTCCTTCACATGAATGCTTTATATTAACTTAATTATGTATCCCTATAATGTCTAAAGTTATTACGTATTTTTTTTACATTTTTAAATTAATAAATTATTCTTTTATCAAGATTATTTCTAACAGTATTTTCTTGATGTTTTAATTTCTACATTTTGTAATATTCCAAAGGTTACATCCCATACATAAACAATTTCATCATATTCTTGTAAAGTAAGAATCCGATCAATCTTCTGTCCGCTAATTAAACTCTTACCAAAAATATAAATACGGTCATAATCTACAATATTGGACAACTACCACAATATATTCTGTACAAGAAAATTAAATACAATAATACATGCACAACACTCACAACATGACACTCAATACCTGCAATCTTCAATCTTATATACGTATATAATTTATATATATTAATATGGGAATGTGTATAAGATTGAAAGCAGGTAAAATAAAAGTATATATATGCGGGAGAGTGGATATATATGTGTGTGTGTAAAATGAAAACAAATATAAGATTATCGACTACATATATTTTATATATACGTGTGTATAAATTAAAAAAGTAAATGAGATTAGAGATTAATTTGGGGCTTAATAATTAAGGATCGTGTATTAATTTGCAGTTTAAGTTAAGAATGTGTAGATATTACATATATATATATATGTATATAAAATAAAAGTATTTATAAGATTGGAGATTAATTCGGTGCTTTTTTGGGGATGCATATAATATATATATATATGTATGTATAAAATGAAAAATATAAATTATGTATATATTATTATTATAAAATAAAAAGAGGCATGTATAACTAAGATAGTGGTTTCTGTGGAAAAACTTGCATATATATAACTACTATCCTACTTTAATATATATATATATATAAGATATAAGATAAAATAAAGATTTTTTATTTATCGTTTTTTCTTTGTTTCTACTATGTAACTACCCTCTAATTTTTTCCTACTATATAAACGTCTACTAACTTTTTTCTTTTTATTTATATTTTTCTTTTTTTCCCAATAACCACCCGTTAATTTTATTTTTTTCTTATATATCCTTTTTTTTATTGGCTAATCTAAAACTTTAGTAATTTAGGAGCTCGCATGTGGCTTTTGGGGCCTAAATTTGTTATTTAATTTGGTCCCCAACAGCTCCATGTGGGTTTTTAAATGGTCAAGGGCACTAAAAGTTTTTCCTATAAGTGGTTACCCATTTCTAGCTTTTTGTATATTGTCGGGCATTGTCATAAAATTTGAGCTGAAAACCCTCCAAACTGGATGGTGGATCGGGTGGGGTGACATGATTAGATCGGGCTGCAATTGCCCGTTTGAAGACTCAAAAAACCCATGGGTTTTGGGTGGCCTAGTAACTCGGCTTGTGACTAACCCGCTGGGTTGCAAATTTGACAAAATTGTTTTAGAAAGTTCAAGCCGCATAACGTTTGAACACATGACCTTTTTTTTTCTACATGTTGTATAAACCGCCAAACTATTTTATATTATGTTTTAAAATACATTACATAATATTTATAATATTTCTATTATTTATTTTCCTATGAAGTTTTTTATTTAAATTTATAAATTAACAATAATCTGCCGATTATACTGATAACCCGACGGTTAAATTAGTGGCCCAGTAACCCGGTATATTTATAAATTTGTAAATTGGTTAACAATAACCCACTAGTTAAACCGATGGCCAGACATTTTGTCATAAATTGTCCATAAAATTTGGACGTGCAATGTACGGGTGCAAAAAAATTAGTTAGTGTTAATTGGAGAAGTTAAAAATAGAATTTGAAAGGTTACCATTCTAGTGTTTCTCAAAATCTGCTATGGTATCTTGACATTGTTTCTTGAATATTTTTTTTATTTACCTAGCATTTTAGTTTGCTATACTTCTTTAGAAAGTAGAAGTTGTATAACAATCTCAAACAGAGATGTGATTTTTTCTAATTTATTATATAATGTATATCATCAAATATAATAAAAAAGTAAGCATGTAGATCAAGAGTGATAGCTCAAGTGGTAAAGAACAGTCCTTATTAGACAAGCGCACAGGCACACACCCACACACACATATATATTATATATCTTATTGCTCAAGTTAATTAATCATAATTAATTAATTAATTAGAATCAAACGTTTCCCATCTCAAAAGATTCACTCTGGACCATTGCTTAATTTCTACTATTTTATTAAAGTTGAGAAATCCATTCTAAATTAGTTGGATTTTTGTGTGATTTAACCTTACGTCCAAGGCATATCTATATATTAATCTATATATTAATAAAAGCAGAAGTAAAATTGAATCTTCAATTGGAAAAGATTCAATTTTGTTTCAGATTATGTTTGAGAGAATCTTTTTTACTTTACTTTTTTTTTTGTCCAACTACTATTGGTAACCGCCGTCTATTGATACACAATTAACTACTATTGGCAACCGCCCACTATTGGCAACTTCCCACATGATAAAACAAATTAACTAATATTGGTAACCGCCTATTATTAGTAACCGTCCACTATTGATAGAAACCATTAACGGCAAAAGCATTCTTCCTGAAAGCAATTAAATTAGCTGCAAAAACATTCTTCCTAAAAACAATTAACTTTGCGCATACATTGTTAAATTTGAAAGGACGAATAGGAACATAAGTAATTTTTGCAGTAATTGCTTGTGACATTTTGACGAACTTGTGTGCTTTCTTAAGCATCAAATCATATTCACTGGAGAGACCGGTTGTGAACACCACTTGTACTGAAAAAGCAACATCCCAAAATTGAGATCCACTGTACCCCTGCACTAATTCATTTACTGTAGGTTACACACTAGATTCTTGCACCTACATTTGAATTTGTATAATTACTTAGTCATGATAAAAAAACAGTTTTTGCATGTCTAGTATGGATTACATAGTATTGAATGGCATTAAAGAAGAAAGGAAGTTAGAATCTTAATCACATTTCCGTGGCAAGGGAGAGGCATAGACGTTTAGCCAGAAAGTAAAATATAAAGTAGACCTGCATCATCATTCCATCCTCAACCACCCACAGGTAATCCTTAATTCTTGAAAGGTGTAAATTAACTGCCACCGAATTCTAATAATCCACCCAACAACACAGCATGTCTATTACCTGTTTCATAGGGAAGTGATTCAGGTTTTAGTATCACCAATATATTATAAGTGAAAGAGAAAATAAATTTATGCAACCGTGTGTAAAGCCAGTAGCATAATAATAGTATGAGAAAGGGGCCTCTGGCAAGGAATAGAAAGGGACACCAATATTAAGGAAGTTGTGTACTCCACTAGACTACTTCCATCAAATATCAATCTTCTTGCAACTGCTGCAGTTGCAAACAGACTGAGATTGGACTGAAGAAGTCTAACAGGGTAGACCAATTCAGATTGGGCACCATTTTGTCCCTTAGAAAAGGTGACCTAGAGTTATAGTAGCAAGTGACACAAATTTAATTTGAGATTTAAAATTATATATTTGTTTTCAGTTATATTGACAAATATAACTGCCCAAAATTATTTTGTTTTCAGTTATAACTACCCAAAACCTATGTACACCACATTTTTAGTTGTTAAGTGCACTAGTGTTCCATGATTTTCCCAATTGCTCTCCCACTTCCATTGTTGTGGGTTCTTTAATAGGCATGATATTATTCTATTAATAGGCTTTGCTTGAATCAAAATTCACTTAAAAAAAATTTAATTCACATAAAAATTTAATTCACATTATCAAAATCCAATTGTGTTGTAATGGCAAGTTCAAGTACTCAATCCCTTCGTCAGAAAAGAAACGACAATGAAGACTACAGAAGTGAATTACCGGATTGTGTATTAGGATATATTATCACACTTCTGAGCATCAAAGATGGCTTGAAAACCATCGTTTTATCTCACAACTATCGGAACATTTTCACTCATCGAACCGTACTACACATTAATCAAGAAGACATGTGTCACATGCCTACAACTATGTTGAAGGACGTCGATGAAGTATATATTAGAGGGGATCATCTTCTATAGTTCTATCGTGGAAGGCATATTAATACTTTACAGGTGACTCTGTTATTTCGAATTCAGCAGGCAATACATATAGATAGATGAATAAACTTTGCAATCGATTCTAGCATTCAAAAGATTCAATTGATTTTCACACCAGTAATCGAGACATTTGATAGTTCACAAGTTGTTCACCGCTAACATTTCCTCACTAGCTTTTTGGGCAGCTAAATGATTCAAAACTATGCCATTTACCTCTGCGGTGGTGCAATTTGAGATCACCACTTGAATTTCAGGGATTCAAACTTTTAAACACGCTTTTACTAAGATTTGTTAGCTGTTGATAAAGAGTTTATCAACCATCTATTTAGGAATTGTCCACTACTCCAAGACTTGGTAATCTCACGCTGTGAGATTGCCTTAGGTATCTTGAATGCAGTGGGTTATACTATTCGGCTAAAGCATTTGAAGGTGTTTTATTGTACAAACACACTTCAGCTCAACATCTCATCTTCGTATCTAAGTACACTCAAGTATATTGGAAAGATTCAATAGATATTTGTACAGTTGGCTCCTACACTAGAACGGTTGTATTTGTGGCCTAGCTATGCTGGATTTCCTCAACGACTTAGACTATTCCCAATTCTACCTCAACTAGACATCTTATTTCTATATTTATGTGAGGAATAGGTAACTATTTACAATATTATTTTTGTTTTCCCTACCATTTTTAAATCTGATTTTCTATTTAAGAATTTTTCCTTTTTTTGGATTAACAGGTAATGACGCTACCAGAAAATGTGGGAGCATTTATAAATCTGAAGTAGCTTGGACTATTCATCAATAATTTCTCAAAGAACTACTATCTGTTTCAAATTTCTGCTATTATTAACAAAATGCCACATTTGCACAATCTTATTATAAGGGTTGTGTTGTGCTTTCCCATAATAATAATAACAGTGTCATTGGTATAGGTCGTAATTAATACTTCTTAAGATGATTACTTTTAGCATCAATGATGATGGTGGTCTCTTCAATGAGAAAAATGCAATCTTCGGGTTTTTGGTTTGGGCACGGGATCAGAGATCTCTGTGGGACCTAGACCTTAATCCAAGGGGGGAGCTGCTGGCTAAGGTGGAACACCGGTCGCACATTGGGAAGAGATTCAGAAAGTAGAGGTGGAGATAGAGATGGCCGGGGCTTGGGATTAAATAGCTAGCAAGGAGGAGATGCTAGAGAAGACTTGATAGAGAAGAAGACTGCTTTGAGCTGATAAAGTCTGAAAATTCAGGGCAGACATAGAAAGAATAGATGATCCAAAATGGAATGGGGAAAGGCTGGCTCTAGAGGATTGAGATTAACCATTCAATTTCAGGTAAGTGTGGCTGGCCTTTTCTTTTTCAATAATTTCCAAAATTTAATTTCTTCCAAATCATATGCTCCTTTGCTTTGAGCCCCTCAAGTGCTAAAAGATGGGCAATGGAATTTCCTTCTTTATATTTATGTGTGAACGAGATATCCATTTGACTGCTTAGGATTTTTATATTTCTCAGTAGGTACTGTAGCTTCCAGTGTCCCTTTTTGTTGTTCCAAAGCACTAATATTGTCTCCAATGAATCAGCTTCTACAACTATAGAATTAAGATGTGACTTATTGCAAAGGTTTAGGCCCAAGATCAAAACAATTTAATTATGCTTCCATGTGACTACCTGTCTTCCAGTAACAAAATAACCCAAAATCATCTCCCCTAGTTCATTTCAAATGACACCACAAGGCATAAATGCATAAATGACGATAGAAGCACCAAGAAATTTTTTTACTAGTAGAATATTCTCTAACGCAAATTGAAATGATGAATTTATTAATCTAATTCTTTTCCAGTCTAATTAAGTTTTCGATTTTGCATGTAGTAGGGTGACATTATCAATGTTTTAATTAACACGTTTTAGGATTACCTGCAAACGAGAGGATGGCTTTAGGCGACACTTGCTTTAGACATTAGGGCACGCTAGAATTATACTAGACTAGAAAAGTGGTTTCCTAACACATAATAATCATAAAGAAAGAAAATACATTTGTTTTAGAGATTAGGCCTCGCCTAGAACTAGAGTAGAAGAGAGAGTGTCTAACACATAATCACAAAAAAAGCAAAAATAACTTGCCTAGATCTTGCATTCAAAAGTTGTGATGTGGTACGGTCTATTGGACTTGGTTAAAACTCAAAGAAGAGTATGTTGTGTCTGTGACCCCAAATTGTAAGCCCAATTTAGTTTAGGCTTGGCCCGTTTACTATACTTCGGCCCATGGTGGGCCATGTGGATGTCAACCGTTGATTATTCAAGATTCATTTGGACCATTCATTAGCGATATATATAGCATAGGGTTAGGGTTCCAGATTCATACTTTGTATTGATTAGTTTTTTCCCTTCTTCTGTTTACATACGTTCTATATAATTTTTCATCTCTGTAGATTAGGGTTAGTCTGATAAGTGATTTTCCCTTAGGGTTTTGATTCAATCTCTATCTGTGAGATTGAATACCTATTATTGAGAGAGAGAATGTGTAGTGAGGCAATCTTATTCTTAGTGATTAGGATTGAGTCTCCGATTGAAGGTTTGTGTCTATTTATTTAACTATTTCTCAAATGTGCTAGTGGAATTGGGGCTTTTGTTGGCAAAGAATCACCGGTAGATGTAGCTTGGACTCCTGTCCAGTGAACTATCGGCTCTCCTTTAGGGGAGCAACCTAATTCCTATGTTCCTTTTCTTTTTTATTGCTTTTACTTTCTTTACTGTGATTCTAATTCTTGGGTATTATTCGCCTAATTGCTAAGGAATAAATAACAAAAATTTTAACAACTGGTATCAGAACCACCTGCTTGCAACGGTGGATTGAGGGCCTCTCTTTGATAATTAGGGTTTCTGTGATTTTTCATCATATTACAGTAAGTTCTTTTTATTTCTCTCTGAGTGGGATTTATTTTTGTTTTGTAATGATGAACCTGAGGTTGTACACATATTAGGATCAGGGTCTTCTATATTTCTGTCGTAAGTAATCTTTGTGGCTTGTTTGATGGTTCCTTGTGTGTAATTTGGATATTCTTTATATCTCTGTTCCTTTCTTGGTTTACCTGGTTAGGAGTTACATTCTGATTGTAGACTATAGTCTTCCTTGTCATATTTGTCTTTCCAATTCTTGATTATTATAGTCGTCATACAATTAGATTCATCACTACACTTAAAGAATCCTTGACCAGAGATCATTTAAGTCTCACGGAAACTTGGGACTTAGGTGTAGGGAGTAGGTCATTTTGCATTATTCTGTGGATTCTTCTCTTTTGAGTGGATTCTTTTTTATTGAGTGCTAAATGGTTACCACTTCTTTTCATCTTGAGCCACTTAATGAGAAAGGGGATTTTCCCATTTGGCAACAAAAGATGAAGGTCATTCTTGTTCAACAAAAGGTTGCCAAGGCCATTGATAATGATTACTCTCCTACTTTTACCCCTAAAAAGATCAAAGAAATGGATGATCTTACTTATACTGCCATTATTTTGCATTTGTCTGGCTCTGTGTTGAGAAAGGTTGGTAAACCAAAAAGCACTGCTATATTATGACAAGTTCTGGAGCAGAATAATCTAGAAAAGAATTTAAACAATAAAATGTTTTCACTTGAAAGATTTTTTAGTTTCAAAATTGATCCTACAATAGATTTGGACTCAAATCTTGGTACTTTTAATAAATTGTTACAAGATATTAAAAATTGTGGGGATAAGTCCATTGATGAGTATAAGGCTATTGCTCTTTTGAATGCCATTCCTGAAGCATATAAAGAGGTTAAATATGCTATTTTAAGTATGGTAGGTCAGAAGTTGATTTGGATGTGGTTATGGGTGCCTTAAGGAGAAAAGAGAACTTGAACTTAAGGTTGAAAAAGAACAAAGATCAATGGGGAAAGGTTATATGGTTAAGACTAAGTCACATAATAAAAAATACATTAGCAAGAACTATAAATCAGAGAAAGGGAAAAATAATCAATAGAATAAAAAGAAGAATAAGAAGAACCATCCTAAGAATAAAGATAAGAGTAAAGAGAGAAAGTATTATGGATGCGACCAAACTGGTCACTACATAAAAGAGTGTAACCCAATGAAATAAACTTCCTGATCAAGCTAATACTGTCAAGTCTGATGTTGTGGATGTTTATGTGACTATTCATGAACATTAGTCTATCTCTGATGTGAATCAAGTTAGAAATTTACATGTTGTTTCTAAATAGTTACTTAATTCCGGTTGTACCAATCACCTAACACCACACAAGCACTTGTTTAAGAATTATTCTAAAGTAGATGCTGGTACTGTTGTTATAGCAAATGATGTTGTCTCTGAAGTTGCTGGTATTGGTGATGTTACTTTGGAATTTGATTCTGGTTTTTTGTATACCTTTAAAGATGTTAGACATGTTCCTGGTTTAGGGAAAAATCTAATATCTGTTACATGTCTTGAAATTGATGGTTTTTAAGGAAATTTTAGTGATGGTAACATGAATGTTATGAAAAGTGATCAACTTGCTTTTAAGGCTCCTAGGTTAGGGAAGTTGTATGTCTGTACTGCCGGTCAAGTACTAGACTACTCTGCAACAGTTGATACTACTATAGGGGATGTTGATGTTGCTATGCTGTGGCACATAAGGCTTGCACTCTTAGTGTACAGGGATTTAAAATTTTATAGAAAAATGGGCATCTTGGAAAAGAAAAATGTTTTGACACGCCATTATATGAAACTTGCATTTTTGGTAAACAAAGAAGAAACAAATTTAGTTCAAGTTTTCAAAAATCTTTTGCCAATCTGGACTATGTGAGTTCTGATTTATGGGGACCTTCTAATGTTCCCACTCATGGTAAAAATGTTTATTTTATGTCTATCATTGATTATTTATCTAGAAAAAATCTAGATGTATTTTCTAAAACACAAGTCTGAAACCTTTGGCAAGTTCAAAGAATGGAAAGTGTGTGGAAAATCAACGTGACAGGAAACTAAAATACTTAAGATAGATAATGGTTTAGAATTTTGTAATAAACATTTTGAAGATTTTTGTAAACGAAATGGCATAACAAGACATATGACAGTCCCTTAAAGGACTTAGCAAAATAGTGCTGCTGAGAGGATGGATAAGACTCTTTTGTAAAGAGGCAGATGTATGTTAAGTTCTTCTAGTCTTCCTAAGTCTTTCTGGGGAGAAGCCTCAACGACTACCCATTATCTTGGGAATAAAACTCCTTTTGTGGCATTGGATGGTAAAGTACCTGATAAATTGTGGTATAATAAATATGTTACTTATTCAAACTTGAAAGTGTCTGGATGTGTTGCTTACTCTCATAATAAAGCTGACAAATTAGATCCTAGATCACAAAAGTGTGTCTTTCTATGATATGAAGAAGGGTTAAACGGTACAGGTTATGGTTAAAGGGCAACCTAGTATTAAAATTAAAGTTAGCAGAAATGTTACTTTTGATGAAAATGTTATGTCATGTTTGCTTGACTCTGTGCCTAACAATAATAATGATATGCCTCATCCTAAGTTTCTCTGACTCTTATGATTTCTTGTCTTCCTGTCCTACTGATTGGGAGGAAACCCCAACTGAGGTGGCAGGCACTCCTAGTGAGGCAGAGGACCCTCATATTGATTCTGGAATTAATGAAGAATTTTATCTTGTTTTAACTGAACAGCATGAAGGAAGTGATTCCCAAAATCTGAGTGATTATATGCTTGCAAGAGATAGATCTAGGACAGATCCTAAGCCTAGTGTGTGATTGTCTGATTATGATTATGCTGTGTTATCTTGCAATGTATTTGAGGAATTATCTGAATGTGAGCCTAAAACTTATCATGAAGCTGTAAATAATAAGTATGCTAAGGCTTGGACTAATGCTATGAATGATGAAATTGTTTCTTTACACAAAATAAGGCTTGGGTGTTTATTCCTAGACCTGTTAACAAAATCCATAGTTGATTGTAAGTGGATTTTCAAGGTTAAGGAAGATGATTCTACAGGCACTGTGAAATTTAAAACCAAGCTAATAGCCAAAGACTTTACCAAGAAAGAAGGTGTTGATTTTAATGAAATTTTCTCACCTGTGGTTAAGTATTGTACTTTGAGATTAATGTTTTCTCTAGTTGCTCATTTTAATGGGGAATTAGAACTACTTGATGTGAAAATTGCATTCTTACATGCTGACCTTGAGTAGAAAATATATATGAATCAACCTCCTAGTTACTTTGATAAATCTAAATCTGAGTATGTGTGCCTGTTAACTAAGTCTCTATATGGTTTAAAACAGTCCCTTAGACAGTGGAATAAGAAATTTGATTCTTTTATGATGTCTCTGAATTTCTATAGAAGTGAATATGATCATTGCTTACTTTAAACTTGATTATTCTTTTTATAGTGTTCCTGTTGTCTTACTGACATATGTTGATGATATGTTGTTAATTAGTTTCTCTGTGAATGCTATTAACAATTTAAAAAGAGTTTTGAATTCTAAGTTTGAAATGAAAGATCTAGGCAATGCTAAGGAAATTCTAGGAATGAATATTGCCAAAGATAGGAAGAAGTACACACTGTTTTTAAACCAACAAACTTAAATTGAAAAAACGTTGAAAAGGTTTTCTATGGTGAATGCTAAGCATGTTTCTGTACCTCTAGCTAATCATTTCATTTTGAGTAAAGAACCATGTCCTGTGTCTGATGATGATGATGTTTACATGAAATTAGTAAGGAACAGTGTCTTGTGTACATGAAATCTGTTGCATACTCTAATGCTATAGGCTCAGTCATATATCTTATGGTTTGCACAATACCTGATACTGCATATGCTGTAAGTGTGTTAAGTAGATACATGTCAAATCTAGGTGTTCAACATTGGGAAGCCTTAAAATGACTTCTCAAATATCTGAAAAGAACATTAAATGTGAGGTTGCTATATGGTAAGAGTACTGAGGGTACAGTATTAAAAGGCTGTGTTGATGCTAATTATGCTGCTGATAGGGATAATAAGAAGTCAGTGACTTCTTATGTTTTTACTCTTTACAATGGGTGTGTGAGTTAGATGTCACAACTTCAACATATTGTGGCTTTGTCCACTACAGAATATGAATATATAGCTATTACTGAAGCCATGAAAGAGGCTTTATGGTTACAAGTGATGTTACATGATCTGAACTACGTTCAACAGAAAGTAGTGATGCACTCAGATAGTCAGTCAGCAATTCAGTTGTGCAAAGATCATGTCTTCCATCATAGGACAAAGTATATTGATGTGACGTTACATTTTATAAAGGATTTGGTGTCAAAAGGGGTGGTGTTCCTGGAGAAAACCGTTTTACAGTTTAGCCCAGCAGATATGGGTACAAAAGCTTTGCAATACCCTAAGTTTAGATCACGCTTAGCTATGCTAAATATTGATCAAGAGTATCTGTTGTATCTGTTCCAATACTCTGTATTACTAGTTTCTTTTGTTTTTGTTTTAGTGGTTCTTTACTTAGTGCAAGTAACTTGTTTTCTTTCAACTAAAACTTTCGTATATTTTTTGTAGGTATTTTTTGAGGCCCGCTTGCCTACACTGAGTATACATGATTCCACTAGTGCTAGAGAGTTCCAATTTTGGGTGTAAGCCCAATTTAGCTTAGGTTTGGTTCATTTGCTGTACATCTATCTGTCCATGGTTGCCTATGTAGATGTCAAGTGTTGATTGTGAAAGATTCATCTGGACCATTCATTATGGGTATATATAGCATAGGGTTAAGGTTTCAGATTCAGACTTTGTATCGATTAGTTTTTTCCCTTCTTCTGTTTACATATGTTCTCTGTAATTCTTCGTCTTTATAGATTAGGGTTAGTCTGATAGGTGATTTACCCTTAGGGTTCTGATTCGATATCTGTCTGTGAGATCAAATACTTGTTCTAGAGAGAGAGAACGTGTAGTGAGGCTGTCTTGTTCTTAGTGACTAGGATTGAGTCTCTTTTGAGGGTCTGTGTCAATATGTTTAACTATTTCTCAAATGTGCTAATGGAATTGGGGCCTTTGTTGGCAACACCTCACTAGGTAGATGTAGCGTAGACTCTAGCCTGGTGAGACACTAGCTCTTTTTCAGGGGAGTATACTAATTACTGTGTTCCTTTTCTTTTTTACTGCTTTTAGTTTCTTTACTGTGATTATAATACTTGGGTATTGTTCACCTAATTGCAAAGGAAAAAATCGCGGAAATTTTAACAGTGTAATATTTCAATATTGTTATGCTTAATGAGATTGTAGCATGGCTCAGAATCCTATTCATTTCTTGACTATAGCTATTACATTTTATTACTATACTCTAAAATTCAAGAAATATCTTATTCTATCGTCTTCGAGAGTTGAGAGGTGTCTATGAGTATCAAATATTGCACTACACTTTTACATAATCTTACCATATATTCAAATTTTCTCAAATCTCAATTTATAAGAACAAGATTAATGTAGAGACGGGGAAAAAGGTAAAGGCAAAAAATTAGGGGGAAAAAACCTTTTTCCAGCTAATGTGTATTGAGAAAACAGGACACGTGTTGTAATTTGATTTCTTTGAAACTTGCTTTTGTGAGAGAAAAAGGAAAGGTGCTAATGGGTAAATTTAACCCCTCATTTACCAATTTCTACCCTAAAAAGAGCTAAGTAATACTATATTGGATTTTTTGTCACACATGTTTTCATGGCAAACCAATTATCACTATAGGAAAACTTACCGGAGCAAGCAGCATTCACAAGAAAAGGCAAATAGCCTGCCAGTGTTGAAGTCTGTTCGGCTCGGCCTAATCTCGTGGACGATCCAACATTAGTTTCCCGAAACCCCCTCAAAAGGTTGTACGGTTAGACTATTAGAATGCCTCTTCCTATGGGTTTTATTGACATAACGATGGATAAGGATGTGTTTCACAACCCCACTGATAAGGTAAATGAGATTCATATTTCGGTCGATGATATTTCGACCTACTTAAGATACAATGGTTGAAAGCACCTAATTTGTAAATTAGGGAAATGTAAGACTTCTTCCCTCAATTTTAAGTAAATCATATAATTTTTAACTTGACATTTCACTTTTAGTATAACCTATTTCAGGTACTTAAATCATTTGTGCAATGAATTCGGGATTCAAAATATTAGGTTTCTTTGTCTAGTGCTGATCGCGGCTATTAATTTTTGAGTTAGCGGAGGGCCAAGTTTTTTCTACATGCTCAATGCGATTAAACAAATGACGGACAAGTAAGTACATTCTAACGTCGTATTATGAGAGGTAAAACCGTTACCTGCAATTCATCAAATTTTTTTGTTTTTACTTAATTTGAATTATAAAATATTCTAGAAACCACTAGATACTACTTGTGCTATGCCTTGAACATAACATAGTGTACTGCTTGGCTTCTTTGGAGTCAAAGCGCACATTGAGTATCAGTAGGGATTTTAATATGTAAGTAATTATCAATAAATATTGCATAATAGTCTTTTTATATAAGTTTGAGTTTATTTAACTAATACATACATTTATATATATATATATATATATGTATATATATTAATACTTTAGGGCATATAGAACGTTGTGGGTGATAGGGAAAACAAAGAAGACCTCTCATGTGTGGAAATCAACTACGGTATGAAAAATATCCTTTAAATGTTACAATAACTATTGAAATTTTAAATTTTATTGGTTTAATTACTAGTATTGATTTTCAACTCCTTGGAAATTTTAGTGTGCTCAGTAACCGGGATCCAATGAGTGTGTCTATTGTGTGATGAGAAATATGTACGAGATAGCTATACTATATTCTGGTAGTACAAAAAAAGCTTGATAAGGTATAACTATTTGTCGAAAACTAAGAATTATCTAGTCATTCATATATATATATATATTATTAACAAAGTAATTATATTTCTTTTTGTTTATTGTAAGTATATGATGTTAGATCATATAGTCAAGTGAATATAGATGAGATTCGGGATAGATGGGCTAGGACTTTGTCGACCATTGTATGTGATTTTTGGTTTTATTTATTTTGAAATATGGTTTACTTATGGATTATAGATTTTAATGCAAACATGCGCAGTTCAATAGTTAGTCTACATTATTTCAATGGTTAATTAATAATTAATGGTTTTCAGCAATTTATAGATTATATTATTGCTAATTTTTTAAGTAGTTATTGATTGTAGTTAGATTTATATTAAGATGGTGATGATTAGAGTAGTATACCAATATAATAGTTATCGATATTTAGAGTACTTTGATTTATATTCAACGGTTCGTTTGATTTTCAATGGTTTACTTACGTTAGCTTATAATGCTAAATTACATTATTACTATCGTTTGGAGTAGTTGTTGATTGTAATTTCATTTATATTAAGTTGGTGATAATTGCGTAAAAGCGTATGTAAATTGCTAGTGTTGGTGTTGTTTTTTCTTGGTTGTGGACAGTGCATTTGTTGTTTTACCTTCGAAAAATCACCAGCAATAGCTATTGTTCGTTATCCTAATTTAATTAAAAAAAAAGAAAAATAATAGGCATCGGTTGTTTAAAAAAAAACTGACACCTAAAGTCAATTTTAAAAAAAAAAATTTAAAAAAACACAACAAGCGTCGACTGTGGTAGCTACACCGACGCCTAAAGTGTACAATAGGCATCCGTTTGGCTGTTGCAACCGATGCATATTGCTTGGTTTATTATTTATTTTAATTGACTTTAGGCATCGGTTTTTGGGAAACAATCGACGTCTATTGTTTCCTTTAGGCATCGTCTAACAACCGACGCATATACTTTTACAATACACGTCGTTGCCAATGACATCTCCTTTAAAACCTACGCGAATTTATCAATACAACTGACACTTATTCTGCTATTCTATAGTAGTGTCCATTGACCACGACATCATCGTATGTAACTAGCTAGTATCTCATCGTAGCTAGGAGTATCAAATTAGATAGTTGTTTTGACATCCTATCTAACTCGCTTGAAGATAGCATGCTAATTGATTACCTTATTACGTCATGTGAAAATAAGGTTTCCTTCCTAGAAATATGACCTCTTAGGAAGAAAAGAAAAAGTCAAGGAAAAGAAATCAATTTAATAAGATGCGCAGATAACTACATTCAGTTTTTCTATAAAAAGCTCATAGCTCCATTAAGGAGCTCAAAAAATGAGCTGGAATGCCAACTTGGAGAAGGACCCACGCCAAATTGGCAACCCAACTTCACCACCCCACCTCCTCCTTTTGAACCGGGCCCACCAGAAAATTGAAACCAAAGCAAATACCCCCTAACCCAGAGTTCAGAACCCACGATCCCTCTCCTAAAATTCGGTCCCCCTCCCTATCTCCCTCTCTCGGCTCTTCCTCTCCCCGCCACCCACCATCGGATCTCAATACTGGACGGCCGACAACGCTACACCAACAGAGGACGCCTTCCGGCCCCTAAAATCCATGCTCATTTTTGCTCCAAGTAATTATTCATTTCTTTTTTGTCTTCAATTGGAAGTCAGCTGCTAGCCGGGTCGCCTCTTCTATCTAGGGAAGAATGACCAGAGCATTTGAGAATCCAAAAGCAATTTTAGTGAAATATGGTAAATAAGGCCAAACTGCCAATTAAGCGTGTTTACAGGCTTGTTCGGCGTGGAAGATTAATTCTTACTTGGCCCTATCATAATTGGTACCATATATCAAACATTTTTAACTTAAAAGTTCAAGTCTCCATATGGTTAGGTTATAGAGCGAAGAGATAAAATGAAATTCCTACAACTAAAATGAACGTTCGACTGACAACAATTTGCAGAATGAAGAAACAGTAGAAATATCACTGTGAACTGTGGTGATTGTTGTCTGATATGATATCTTCAAGTTCCTCCACGACGGATCATAGATAAAGAGATATTGCTCCTGAAAAGCTAGTAGCATACAATCAGCAAAACACAGAAAAAAGGTTTCTTGGAGAGATATAGCATTTGGAAAATACCCAGCTTCATAGCAATAGTATCATGTTGTCATAATGGATTTTTTTGAAGTAAAAAAAACTCCAACATTTTAAAACATCATTATTGCTGTCTACGGTTATATATGAATTAACAAGACAAATTGGAATGTATTTTACTAAAATGGCAAAGATATGCAGTTCCCATGATTTTAAACAACATATGATATAGCCTACAATGCCCTATGTTCTCATCAAACCAGAAAGGAGACTTACCAATGTCTGAACCATTCCAATTCGCTGAGACCTAAAAGTAGTTATAGTATCAATGAGATCCAAAGCAGACATATCTCCTTCAAGAACTCTTTGTATGGTATTATAGATTGCACAATATGTTTCAGTTCTACCTATACCCGTACTGATCAAAAGGATAAACTTTCAGATAAATCTTGATTATTTTCTAGGTCACTAGAAATGGAAAGAAAGAAAAGGCAAACCTGCAGTGAACAACAATTGGTCCAAGGCTGGGTGGCACGCAGTATACCCTTTTCAAAATTTCCCTCACAGCAAGAGTGTCATTTGAAGTTCCAAGATCAGGCCATTCTGGATACTGAATGTGAAAAACCGTTAGCGATGGTTCCTCTGACTGCAACAAAAAGGGACACCTTTATTGCATAAAACAAAAAAGTTTAAACAAATCATCAATGGCGAAGAAGTCTCGTCCATACTTGATGTAATATGGAAAGATGGAGAGGAAGAAATGAAGGGAGTAAAACACAAAACAAATATCATGTAGCAAGAAGAAGTAGTTGATGTAAAGAGAAAATAAAAAGGGAACTCCTCAGTTTCAATTACTAGAATTGCCCGTGGTGGGGTAGATTTTCTACAGTGACGGGGGAGAGAGAAACCAAGAGGGAGCGAGTTGGGATGGGGGGGGTGTTCTGAAATGGGGGTGGGGTTTGGGTGGGGGGTTTTGTCAGATTCAATTATTTTGAGTGTGGGGATCTAATTGGGAGGGAAATTTCCTTTGCCTATGTGGCTTCTACAAGTTGGCATTCCAGCTCATTTTTTGAGCTCCTTAATGGAGTTATGAGCTTTTTATAGAAAAACTGTAACTACATTGCAAACAAATCAAGTACTTGAACTGAAAGCGAAATAACGATGCAATTCCTAAGTCAAAGAGAGCAATAACTGGGTATTGCTTTATTTAAAGCTGGAGGGAATAAAGTTCATGGATTAAACTGTTTAAAAAAAATTTTTTGAAGCCATCGCATCTCAAAGTTTATACTAGTAAAAAAAAGAGTTTAATGTCTAAGATAATTTAATGTCAGTTTCCTATTAAAGAAAAATAAAAATAATAATTTATAGAGATAAGTTACACTACATTGGATTTGTGTAACACATAGATGGCAAACAAATTATCACTGTAGGAAGACTTACCGGAGCAAGCAGCATCCACAAGAAAAGGCAAACAGCCCGCGAGTGTTGATGTCTGTTCAGCACGGCCTAATCTCGTGGATGATGTAACATTGGTTTCCCTGAGCCCTGCCCTTAAAAGGTTACACGATCTGACTGTTAAAATGCCCTATTCTATGCGTTTTATTGACGTAATGATGGATGAGGATGTGTTTCATCCCCATTCTGTGGGTTTCATTGACATAATTATGGAAGAGGATCTGTTTCACCATCCCCATTGATAAAATGAATGAGATTCATGTTTCGGTCGATGATATTATCGACCTACTCAAGATGCAATGATTGAAAGTACCCATTTTGCAAATTTGGGAAATTTAAAACTTCCACACTCAATTTTAAGTGCATCATAAAATTTTTAATTTGACATTTCACTTTTACTATAATCTATTTAACGTACTTACATTTCGAGCAACGGATTTAGGATTCAAAATATCAGGTTTCTTTGTCTAGCGCTAATTGAGGTCATTAATTTTCGAGTTAGTGGAGGGCAGAGTTTTGTCTACATGCTCAACGCTATTAAATAAATGAGGAACAAGAAGTACATTCTAACACCATATCCATGTAGGGTAAAACCGTTACCTGCTATTCATTGAATTTTTTTTTTTTTTTCTTCCGATCTAATTATTTGTGACTAAAATGCAAATTTACGTTGTTATAAAATATTCTAGAGACCAGTAGCTACTGTTTGTGCTATGCCTTGAACGTAAGATGACGCACTGCTTATATTCTTTGGAGTCTAAGCACACATTGAGTATCAGTGGGGATTTTGATATATAAGTAATTATCAATAAATATTGCATAATAGTCTTTTTGTGTAATTTTGAGTTTATTTAACAAATACATACTTATATATATATACACACACATATATATATTGAAACTTTAGGGCATATAGAACGTTGTGGGTGACAGAGAAAACAAAGACCTCTCCCGTGTGGAAATTAATTACGACATGAAAAATATCCTTTAAATAATACAATAACTATTGAAGTTTCAAATTTTATTGGTTAATTACTAATATTGATTTTCAACTTCTTGGAAATTTTTCTGTGCTCAGCGACTGGGATCTGATGAGTATGGCTATTGTATGATGAGAGATACGTACGAGATAGCCACACTATATTCTGGTAGTACAAAAAAGCTTGATGATGTATAAATATTTATCAAAAACTAAAAATTATCTCATCATATATATATATATATATATTCTTAGCAAAGTAATTATATTTCTTTTTTGTAGGTATATGAAGTTGAATCATATAGTCAAGTGAATATAGACGTGATTCGGGATAGATGGGTCGAGTACTTTGTCGACCATTGTATGTGATATTTATTCTTATTTATTTTGAAATATGGTTTATTTATGGATTATAGATTTTAATGTAAGCATGTAAATTTCAATAGTTAATTTACATTATTTCAATGGTTAATTAATAATTAATAGTTTTGAGCAATTTATGGATTACATTATTGCTAATTTTTGAAGTAGTTATTGATTGTAATGAGATTTATATTAAGATGGTGATTATTGGAGTAGTATATTAATATAATAGTTATTGATATTTGAAGTACTTTGATCTATATTCAAGGTTCGTTTGATTTTCAATGGTTTACTTACATTAGTTTATAATGCTAAATAACATTATTGCTAACGTTTGGAGTAGCTATTGATTGTGGCTTCATTTATATTAAGTTGGTGATGAATATGTTAAAGTGTATGTAAATTACTAGTATTGGTGCTGTTTTTTCTTAGCTGTAGATAGTGCATTTATTGTTTTACTTTCGCAGGATCACCAGCAATAACAATTGGTGGTTATCCTACCTTTAAAAAATAAAGGCATTGGTTGTATTAAAAAAAACTAACACATAAAGTGAATTTAAAAAATAAAAATAAAAAACACAATAGGCGTGGGTAGTGGTGGCCAAACCGACGCCTAAGGTGTACAATAGGCGTCAGTTTGGCCATTGCAACTGATGCCTATTGGTTTGTTTATTTTTTTTAATTGACTTTAGGTTCCGTTTTTTCCCCTTCGGTTTTTGGAAACAACTGACACCTATTGTTATCTTTAGGTGTCGTTTAACAACTGATGCGTATACCTTTACAATGTACGTCGCTGCTAATGGCATCACCTTTAAAACCAACGCCTATTGTGATATTCTATAGTAGTGCCCATCGATTACAAAATCATCATACGAAACTAGCAAGCATCTCATCGTAGCTAGGACTATGATATTCGAAAGATGTTTTGACATCGCATCTAACTCGTTGAAGATAGCATGATAATTGATTACTTTATTAGCCAAGGCAGTAGCCTTTCCTTCCTTGTCGGCGATATTGGCTTGGGTGGCTGGGGTAATTGTCCTTGGGTTTACTTCCCTTCAGTCACTACAAATTCTATAAAATCATGTGAAAATAAGGTTTCCTAGCGCTAAATACGACCTCGTAGGAAGGTAAGAAAAAGTCAAGGTCGGGATCAAGGGGTAGTCGAAGTGGAAAAGGACATGACCCCTTACTAGAGTGATCCGGGTTCGAATCCCCACCATCCCCTCCGCCATCCCCCCTTGTAATCAAAAACAAAAAAACAAAAGAAAAAGTCAAGGTCTACTAGAAAAGAAATCAATTTTTTAATAAGATGCATGCAGAAACTACATTGCAAACAAATCAAATACTTGAACTGAAAACGAAATAACGTTGCAATTCCAAAGCCAAAGAGAGCAGTAACTGGGTATTGCTTTGTTTAAAGGATGGAGGGAAGAAAGTTCAAGAATTAAACTGTTAAAAAAAAAAATTGATGCCATCGCGTCTCAAAGTTTGTACTACTATTTTAAAAAAAATCGTGTTTAATGTCCTAGATAATTTATACTACTAAATGTCAATTTCCTATTAAAAAAATTAATAATAATTTATAGAGGTAAGTAATACTGCATTGGATTTTGTGTCACATTTGTTTTGATGGCAAACTAATTATCACTGTAGGAAGACTTACCAGAGCAAGCAGCATTCACAAGAAAAGACAAACAGCCCGCGAGTGTTGAAGTTTGTTCAGCACGGCCTAATCTCGTGAACGATGCAATATTGGTCTCCCTGAGCCCCGCCCTCAAAAGGTTGTGGGATCTGACTATTAGAATGCCCATTTCTATGGGTTTTATTGACGTAATGATGGATGAGGATGTGTTTCACCACCCCATTGACAAGGTGGATGAGACTCGTGTTTCGGTTGACGATATTACCGACCTACTCAAAACGCAATAGTTGAAAACATTTATTTTACAAATTTGGGAAATTTAAGACTTCCTCACTCAATTTTAAGTCCATATAATTTTTAATTTGACATTTCACTTTTAATATAATCTATTTAACGTACTTACATTATTTATGCAACAAATTCGGGATTCAAAATATGAGGTTTCTTTGTCCAGTGCTGATTGCGGCTATTAATTTTCGAGTTAGTAGAGGGTAGAGTTTTGTCTACATGCTCAATGTGATTAAACAAATGACAGACAAGAAGTACATTCTAACATCGTATTATGAGGGGCAAAACCGTTACCTGCTATTCATTGATTTTTTTGGCTTAATTTGAATTATTTGTGACTAAAATGACATTGTTATAAAATATTCTAGAAACCAGTAGCTACTGTTTGCGCTATACTTGAGCATAACATGGTGTACTGCTTGGATTCTTTAGAGTCTAAGCACACATTGAGTATCAGTGGAGATTTTAATATGTAAGTAATTATCAATAAATATTGCATAATGGTCTTTTTGTGTAAGTTTGAGTTTATTTAACTAATACATACATATATGTGTGTGTGTGTGTATTGAAACTTTAGGGTATATAGAATGTTGTGAGCGACAGGGAAAACAAAGAAGACCTCTCCTATGTGGAAATCAATTACGGTATGAAAAATATCCTTTAAATGATACAATAATTATTGAAGTTTCAAATTTTATGGGTTAATTTAATTACTTGTATTGATTTTTAACTCCTTGGAAATCTTAGTGTGCTCAGCAACCGGGATCCGATAAGTGTGTCTATTGTGTGATAAGAAATTTGTACGAGATAGCCACACTATATTCTGGTAGTAGAAAAAAGCTTGATAAGATATAAATATTTATCGAAAACTAAGAATTATCTAATCATTTATATATATATATATATATATATTTCTTAACAAAGTAATTATATTTCTTTTTGTTTGTTGTAGGTGCATGAAGTTGGATCATATAGTCAGCAAACGTAGATGAGATTCCAGATAGATGGGCCAAGGACTTTGTCGACCATTGTATGTGATTTTTGGTCTTATTTATTTTGAAATATGGTTTACTTATAGATTATAGATTTTAATACAAACATGCACATTTCAATAGTTAGTTTACATTATTTCAATGGTAATTAATAATTAATGGTTTTGAGCAATTTATAGATTACATTATTGCTAATTTTTTAAGTAGTTATTGATTGTAGCTAGATTTATATTAAGATAGTGATGATTGGAGTAGTATACTGGTATAATAGTTATTGATATTTGGAATACTTTGATTTATATTCAATTATTCGTTTGATTTTTAATAATGTTAAATTACACTATTACTAACGTTTGGAATAGTTATTGATTGTAGTCTTATTCATATTAAGTTAGTGACAATTGTATTAAAGTGTATATAAATTACAAGTATTGGAGTTTTTTTTTTTTTTTATTGTAGACAGTGCATTTGTTGTTTTTCTTTCACAGGATTACCAGCAATAGCTATTGCTGGTTATCCTAATTAAAAAAAGAAAAGGAAAAAGAATAGGCGTCGGTTGTGTAAAAAAAACTGACGCCTAAAGTCAATTTTAAAAAAAAAAATTAAAAACACAGTAGGCGTCGGTTGTGGTGGCCAAACCGACGCCTAAACTGTACAATAGGCTTCGGTTTGGCCATTGTAACCGATGCCTATTATTTTGTTTATTTAATTTTTTTAATTGACTTTAGGCGTCAGTTGTTTCCCAGTCGCTTTTTGGGAAACAACCGACACCTATTGTTACCTTTAGGCGTAGTCTAACAACTGACGCATATACCTTTACAATCTACGTTTCTATTAATGGCATCGCCTTCAAAACAAATGTGCATTCATCAATACAACCGACGTCTATTGTACTATTATGTAGTAGTGCACATTTACTACAAAATCGCCGTACGTAACTACCAAGCATCTCATTGTAGCTAGGACTATGAGATTAGAAAGATGTTTTGACATACGCCTAACTCGTTTGAAGATTGCATGAGAATTGATTACCTTATTATGTGGCTTCAAATTCTACAAAATCATCGTACGTAACTACCAAACATCTCATTGTAGCTAGGACTATGAGATTAGAAAGATGTTTTGACATCGTACCTAACTCGTTTGAAGATTGCATGAGAATTGATTACCTTATTATGTCGCTTCAAATTCTATGAAATCACGTGAAAATAAGGTTTCCCAGAAGCTAAATATGACCTCTTAGGAACATAAGGAAAAGAAATCAATTTATAAGATGCATGCGGATAACTACATCGCAAACAAGTCAAATACTTGAACTGAAAACGAAATAACGATGCAATTCCAAGGTCGAAGAGAGCAATAACTGGGTATTGCTTTATTTAAAGGACGGAGGGAATAAAGTTCAAGGACTAAACTGTGAAAAAAATTTATTGATGCCATCGCATCTCAAAATTTATACTACTATTTAGGGGGGGAAATCGTGTATAATGTCTTAGATAATTTATACTACTAACTGTCAACTTCCTATTAAAAAGATAAAAAACTAAAAATAATAATTTTATAATCCGCCAGTAAAAGAAAGTGATTGATTATTAGTTTGTTGACTAGAATTTTTAATTATGAGTTATGAGTACGTGCGTTGTACGCCTTACATAGAATGTGAAATATATGTTTATATATTTGAAGTAGTAATAATATTATAGTGAATGTTATTGAGAATAGTGATCAAACTATATTTAAAAAAAAAAGTGCAAAGGATTCTGGCTATATAAAGACCAACTTTTCTCGTAATTGTATATTGATATCTCTCATGTTTTTTAAATGAGTCATGATGCATCAAATACACCAAAAAAGAAAGCTAATTATTTAAGACTACATATTGTGTTTTTAAATTCCATTATTATGCTAATATATATGTTTTAGCATTAATTTGAATTGTAACATGTATAGTACTATACAAAATGAATTTGAAAAGTAATTAAATTTTTGTAGCCGTATATATAGACGATTTATTAGTAAAGTTAAAATCATTTTTAATAAAATATTAAATTCATAGGTTGTGTGGAAGTTAAAAAAGAAGTTGGAAGGTGAAACGTTAAACATTTATGAATCATTTATGAATCATTTAAAATTATCACTAATAGTTAATAATGAAAATAAAACTACTTAAATGTTAAATGGGGATATTATTGTAAATTAGGGAAATAAAATGGAGGCGAAGTGGGAATAAGGATATTATCATAAATTAGAGAAATAAAATGGGGTGAAGTGGGAATTATAGTAGTAGTAGATTGTTATGTGCCTGAACTGGAAGGCAACCTAGGACGACGTCGTGTACGTATTATCATAGCACTATAATACCTACGTTACCGCCAAGAAATTCTTCCTTAAATTATTGTTTCTCACATTCTCAACAGCAGCCACCACCCCCGTCCAGCAATTGCTCTATAAATAGGGTCTTCTTCTATTCCAAACATGCACCCAATATCCAAGTTAATAAACCATTGCATAATAGTTCTCTCAAACTAAAAGGTATTACATATTATTTTTCTTCTCCTTTATAGGCACCAGAAAGAAAACATTGTTGTCTATCCATGTCATTTTGTCTTCTCTAAAACCTTCGCAATCGGTTCCGCTAAGAAAAAAAGTTGTATACTAGCATATATGTATAATTTATGCACACACAGGAGCGTATGTACATGTGTTTCTTTAGATTTTCTGAATGATTCTTTACTTACAGTGCATTCACGAGTTAATCTCTAAATATCCTGTCCACAAGTTCAAACTAGCTACCAGTTAAAGTGATGAACAATTTTTTTTTTTTTATTCATATTTGTATCACTAGCTAGATTCATGTTTCACAAATGATCACACAACATGATTTTTCATAATTAAGATGTATCTTATGATTTTGGAATTATTTGATGTAGAAAATGTGGAAGTTGAAGATTGCTGAAGGAAACGGGCCATGGCTTACAACAACAAATAATCATATCGGAAGACAACACTGGGAGTTTGATCCAGAGGCTGGAACTCTAGAAGAAAGAGCTCAAGTTGAAACAATGCGCAATGAGTTCAAAAAGAACAGATTTCAAATCAAACAAAGTGCTGATCTATTAATGCGTACATCTAACTAGATAGCCAATCGATATAGTTATGCTGAAAAAATCGTTTTGCATTCTAAAAATTAAAACTTGACTCATTCTAGGGTATGTACGTGCCTTAGCCCAGTACATAATATTATGTACGATATTATATGTACATGGGCTATTGTGAAAAGCAATACTACTATTATTATTATCAATGCTACAAGTTTTTAGGGCGGGACAATATTTACCCTTACATGAAGTGAAATAATTAAACAGTTATTTATGGAATCCTTTACATAACTTATATGAGGAAGAAAATAAGGAGAAAATAACCAATAATTTATATGACGTTTTTCTTTTGAATTAATCGAACTATATATTGAAACCTCCAAGGTAATTTCATAGTTCTTGCCTAATTAAGGAGCTTAAACCCCTAGATAATTTCTGCCTAAGGAGCTTGATTAAACCAGTGACAATGACATTTTTTCACCATAGAATAGTTTTCGCATCTTTAAAGGGCTTTTTTCTTTTTTTAATGTACAAGCATCTTTAGAGTTGTGATGAATTATATGTATTTATTTCATTTTATGTAATGTAAAATGTAGATATAGTTGAAAAATTATGTACATGTCAGTTTTTTCAAATCATGCTTCGTTCTAGAGCAATTAAAATGTTATATGGGATTCTATTTTACTGTACATTACATCATGTATGCTCGATTAACGTAACATTATCCAGCTTATCATGTGCTATATATCCTTGTGTGTCTCCTAATGTTTGAAGCGGATTAATCCCTTTTTTTATTTTGGGAGCAAGATTAAGTGGATTAATCCTTCTACTTTTAAAAAAAAAAAAAAAAATTACCTTATAATTGAAATATGCGAACAAAAATAGTTTGGAGAGAAGTTTGATTGAGGAATACATTGTTTATGCATCTGTCATTCTATCTTCACCACTATCTTCTTCTAGAAAAACCTTGCTGGTTGCTCCAATAATTGAGAAATTTACTAAGCCCGGCTTGTTACAGTTTGCATACTGTATATTCAAAATTTAGTTGCAAGGCAATACAAAACTTTTGATTTCATGTTGTATGTAACTGGAGCAATGAATGATGTTCTATCAACAGAACATCAGAAAGAGATAAAAAGATACATATACAATCATCAGCTTCAATTTTACATTGAATTTTCTGATTTATCTTTTTGATTAATTGGATTATTATTTGTATTCCCAGCTTTACTGTGTCATTTTTTTTTTTTCGTCTTGTTTTGGCAGAATGAAGATGGAGGTTGGGGAATACACATAGAGGGTCACAGCACTATATTTGGTTCAGTCCTTAGTTACGTTACCCTTCAGTTGCTAGGAGAAGAACCTGAAGATGGTGAAGATAGGGCTGTGGCTAGAGGCCGCAAATGGATCCTCAACCATGGTGGCGCTGTGGGCATACCATCTTGGGGAAGTTTTGGCTCACGGTAAGATCGTCGCTTTTTCAGACCTTACAGTGAACTCTGGATATTGGCAGAGTATAAAGACTTTGTTCTCTCTCCGACTATAGGTGCTAGGAGTATATGAGTGGGATGGCTGCAATCCAATGCCCTCAGAGTTTTGGCTGCTTCCCAAATTCTCCCCCATTCATCCAGGTTTGGTTACTTATATATAAATCAAAATGACAGTGTTTATTCAGCGAAGCGTGCACAATCTAAGACCATCTTCGATCTATTGCAGGAAAAATGTTGTGTTATTGTCGATTAGTGTACATGCCCATGTCATACTTATATGGGAAAAGGTTCATTGGACCGATTACGGGGTTGGTACTATCACTAAGACAAGAGATCTACACTGAACCTTATCATGAAATAAACTGGGTTAGGGCAAGGAATACCTGTGCAAAGGTTGCCTCACTTTCCACGGCGTTTTATTCAAATTGTTGAGAACAATCTTCAAGCTGATCCTAATTTGAATGATCTTTTTTTTTTTTTCATTAGGAGGATCTTTACTATCCACACCCATTTGCGCAAGACATGCTCTGGGGATTCCTCCATCATTTCGCGGAGCCAGTCCTAATGCGATGGCCATTTTCGAAACTGCGAGAGAAGGCTTTAAAATTTGCAATGGAACATGTTCATTACGAAGACATGACCTGCCGTTACCTTTGCATTGGATGTGTAGAGAAGGTAGAGAAGAACAGTACAACATTGAATGACAAACTAAGTTACAAAATTGTGATTTACATAGTAACTATCTTATGTTATGAAGGTGTTATGTCTGATTGCTTGTTGGGTGGAAGATCCTAATTCAGAAGCATACAAACGCCACTTAGCTCGTATACCTGATTACTTCTGGTTGCCGAAGATGGCATGAAAATGCAGGTTATCTTCTTTAGTTTCTTGCTTCATTATACATTACGACTACATCCATTTAAGTTGCATAGGTAACGCGAAAGTTCATTTTTCGCAGAGTTATGGCTGCCAACTGTGGGATGCAGCATTTTCCGTTCAAGCTATATTATCATCCAATCTAGCTGAAGAATACGGGCCGACCCTTTGGAAATCACACGACTTCATAAAAGCCTCTCAGGTTTTTTTCAATTACTAAACCATGATATATCTAATTCCTTCATGGTGTGGCGGTGACTGATGTTGACACCTAGCAATAAGGGCATGCGTTTCTTTTCTATTGGGGCAATAATCATTCTGGTTTATAAGAGAACTAGATTCTGATTCCATATTATTTTTGGTTATGTACGTTGTAATATTGGATAAGTACATAAAAAGTTTTATTGAAAGATGGAATCTTCTGCTCTTCTTCAAGGTCCAAGATAACCCATCTGGAGATTTTAGCAAAATGTACCGGCACACTTCTAATGCAAGATCATGGTTGGCAAGTTTCAGACTGCACAGCCGAAGGGCTCAAGGTAATTGGATGTCTTTAATTGTAAAGTTTACACACAAACTTTCTTCGAGATTACTCTGTTAATTCTGATATATCTGCTTGCTTTTTCCACAGGCCACACTTTTATTCTCACAAACGCCTAAGGGTCTAGTTGGAGATAGAATTGAAACAGAGCATTTACACAATGCTGTTAGTCATTTTGTCCCTTCAGAGTGATAGCGGTGGCTTTCCAGCTTGGGAACCTAAGAGAGCACAACAATGGGTAGAGAAGCTCAACCCAACTGAGTTTTTTGAAGATGTTCTGATCGAGCGTGATTATGTAGAGTGCACCTCATCAGCAATCCAAGGTCTAGCGCTCTTTAGGAAGTTACATCCAGGACACAAACGAAAGGAAATAGAAAGTTGTATCTCAAGAGCAATACGATACATAGAAGAAACTCAAAATCCCGATGGTTCATGGGAGGGTTGCGGGGGAATATGCTATACTTATGGAACATGGTTTGCAGTAGAAGGTTTGGTGGCCTGTGGGAAAAATTTCCACAACTCTCCGACCCTGTAAAAAGCATGTATATTTTTGCTTTTAAAGCAATTACCCAATGGTGGATCGGGTGAAAGTTACCTTTCGAGCTCAAAAAAGGTTTCTAACCATTTTGCCCCTGAATTAAACCATCTACTCCAATCACTAAATTAGAGTTGAGTGTTTTGAGTGTTGCTTAATCTTCTTTTGTTACTGTAGGTATATACCAATCTTGAAGGTAATCGATCGAATTTGGTGCAAAGCTCATGGGCTCTATTGGCTCTGATCAATTCTGGGCAGGTTGCTAACCACATTTATTTGTTGCAAATGATCAGTACAAAGTGCACTCTACATCATAGCTTAAATATACATTGTATATTTCTAATGAATTTATTCTACTCGACTTCAGGCCGAGATTGATCCGATGCCCATACATCGTGGAACAAGACTTGTCGTAAATTCCCAAATGGAAGATGGTGACTTTCCTCAGCAGGTAAAATATTGAAAATTCCTACAAGGCCACAAAGAAATGGCTGGAATACATACCTAAAATTTACTAACTAATGGAATTCGAAGTGCAGGAAATAACAGGAGTATTCATGAAGAATTATACTATGAACTATTCATCGTACCGGAATATCTTCCCGTTTTGGGCTCTTGGTGAATATTGCCGTAGGGTTCTTCATTCACAAGCTTAACAAGTGACTCTTGAACTCTGGAATTCAATATTATATCTTTTTTAGTGAAATTTTCTTTTCTGCATTCCCAATAAACTAAAGTATATCCATCTACTTTTGTATTTCTTCTTATCAAAGACTTGAAATATCATTGGTTATGGTTGAGACCAAGCAGGACAGAAAGTAAAACGTCCATGTGTAAAGTCAGAAATTCCCAAATAAACGGAAGGCTTGATGGTATAACTTTCTTGTGTCAACTGGGGAGTAGGCTTGAAGCTACGCATTGCTCATTTTAGTTAGGCTTAAAGTCCAATCCTAATTACCAAGGATATACGGAGGTAAATATGTTTACAACAGATAGGTCAATCTATATATAACAACTCTAATATCGATTTCTTAGTGATATCCTAAAGATGCCTATCTTGAATAGAATTCAAAATAGCATACATCTTCAACATGAGGGCTTGTGAGATAGATTAATAGTTGGCCTATTCTTGCCATTCAAATTCAAGCATCTATTTGCTAAATTAGCAACATTGATGATCTCTTCCAAATCGTGCCATCATCTTACAGGGCTAGAGTTTCTTTCATGCTGGCTGACGCTAATGTTTTCAATCTCACTTTCTTAAGAAAACATGAATTCTGTATATTCTGTCCAATTAATCCATCCTCATTATATTATAAGAAAGAAGACATGAACGGCGATGACATTAGTAATCACCATGGAACATAATTGTCCAAATTAAAACAACATCAAATTACAAAAACTATAATAAACGCACACATTTCATGTTTGGCAATAATATTATCATATCAAAAAGTGTTTTATAACATGGGATTGGTATCCAATGACAGAGTTTCGACCAAGTGGTGTTGATCTCTGAAAACTTGATAGGTCCTCGTGTTTCAGTGTTGATTACTCGTGACTTTCTTTCAATGGTTGTAGGCCGTCGAGATAGCCGAATGTTCTCCAACTCCATGGCAACTTCTTTCATGGTAAGCCTTTTCTTCCCGTTCAAGTTCAAGCATCTACACGCTAAATTAGCTAAAGAAATGATCTCTTCGTTATTACTTGTATCAGAAATTTTAGAATCAACTATGTCTTGTAGTCTATTTTCTTCTATACATACGAGAAAACGTGTGGCTAATCCTCTTTCATTTTCTGCCACACTTGAAGATATTGCTTTCTGTCCTGACAAGAGCTCAACTAGAACAACACCAAAGCTGTAGACGTCACTTTTATATGAAAATTGACTTGATTGGAAGTACTCTGGATCTAAATAACCAAATGTGCCCTTTACTAGGGTGGTAAGTTGAATTTTATCTATTGCAACCCATCTTGAAATTCCAAAATCTGATAAATAAAACCCTCCTGGTTTTCACTTGATATTCATAATCCATGGCTCAAAATCATGAAATCCTGCAAAATTACACATTTGAGTTCATAGAAAAACACAGATTATTCCAATGGAACATCCAACATCTAAGCCAAGCCCAAATGGATCTGGAACAGTTAAATTCCTTCACTTGGTTGGACGACCGGGCAATGCCATTCTCCTGTTGTTGCTAGTCTGCTTTGATATTGCAAAGCTAAATGGAAGCCTAATAGAATGATCAGAATGAAAGTTTTTGGCTGCATATTGGCAGAAAGCATAATTTCTTGACAGGACTGAAGAAGGTATATACACCAAATCTATCTCTCTGATTAAGTAAATTATTTCATAGTGCATACCGTTTTGCATCATCAGTTGCAATAAATTTATGAGGCTTCAACTAAGGGACATTGAATAAACTTTTTAAATTGGAAGATGGGAGTGTGAGAAATGTTTTACAGATGTATTCTATAATTAATAGAGCTGCCAAAAAGTCATATTTCTCCAATAATAATATACAATTCTATATTCTTGAAACAAAATTTCTAACTTCTAAGTACATAGTCTATCAAATACACACAGAACTTTCTTAGAGTGAAAACATGAAATCTATAAATTCAGTATTGATATGTTCTGCACCTTTTGTTAGTTACTTTTTCTGACTTAAAATGGGAAGGAGAAACCTTTATTTCAACTTTTCAATGTTTTTTTAACTGAAGAAAGAAAATTCTGGAAGGATATATCTTTCAAATATTTCATTTTGTCAACTGGCTTGAAAATCTGTCCATAGTCACCATCTTGAAATTATTAAAGAACTATGTATTCTTGAACAAAAAAATTGTATGTACCACTTGTTACGCAAGTTGGACATACAGTACTAATATAACATGTGAAATTCTTGCAGCTAGTTGTTGTACAGAGATTCCAGTGTACACTATAGTATAATATGAATGGATGCTGTCATTTGTATTTATCCAGTGTTGACAAATACAGGCACTATAGTTTATATAACTCAAACCCCGTCCCTACTTGACTTCTTGTCTGCGCGTGTCGATCATGATCACCACCAGATTGTAGATGACATAATTATTTTCTCTTTTTACCTTTGATCATCAGGAGAGCTTGTTGAAAATAAAAACACACCAAGTGAACTCATCCGCAGATGCCATCGAATAGAAAGAGGAACTTGTCATCTTGTTCCGGGGGTGGAGGCCCAATAGGCCCAATGCGGTCCATGGACCGCATTGGACTGGCTAGTGACCCAATAAAATTTGGGCCTAGACCGCACTGGCCCAAAAAAATTTAAGTCTGGTCCATCTAATTTTCTTAGGCTAAGTAAGCAAGTTTTGAAAAAGATAACGTGCCTGATCCAAAATATAAAAATTTAACCCAATATATTATCCAAATCCAATCCATTATTTATTTTTAAAGCATTGCTCAACATCCAAATTAAAAGCCCAATTAAATTACTCAAAAACTAAAACCAAACTCTCACCAAGCAAAGCAACGTTCTGCTCGCTCATCTGCTGGCTGCTGCTTCCCGTTCTCGATTCCCAAATCCCAAATGGCCAAATGCTGTTTCCCGACTGCCGACCACCCGTGCTTGGACACCGTCTCCCGCCCGTGCCTGGACGTCGTCCGTGCTGCCGCAGCGGCCTTCTGCTACAGTAACAGCGACCACGAGGGCTCGGCTTCTTCAGTTCAGTTCATCAGTTGGAGTTTGAGTGTAATTTTAACTTTTCAAGTATGTTATGTAGAAAGCTAAATCCTCTTATAGTCTTATATTACATAAGATTTTATTATAGTTTTTATTTTTTTAAGTTTTGTCAAATTTGATTCAAGATTTGTGGGGGTTTTAGTTTATAATTTATAAATTATAATTTGTGGGGGTTTTGTCAATTCAAGATTTGTTTGGCTTACTGAAAAATCATTTTCTTGAATAGATCGGAAGCTAACGGTTTGCATAACCCGAAATCTGACAATTTCATGTGTCCATTTCTATCAAGAAGCAAGTTATCAGGCTTGATATCTCTGCAAATACAAGACTAATCAAATAAACAAATAATACCAGGATTACCTCTAGTACTGTTCCAGCAAATGAGTAGAGTATTAGAACCAACTTATGAGGGGAGATTGGCAGTGTCTAGGGTGATTTTTATCGGGAGCATTAGCTTTGTTTTTGCCTAATTTTCTTATGCTTTGCTCTCCAACATTCCATCTACTTTTCAAGGAATGAAAACCGTAAAGAAAATTTTCTGACCGCACTGAACCTAAATCCTGGCTCCGCCCATGATCTTGTTTATTATTGTTTAACTCAATTGTTAACAACAACCAATTAAACAGATACATTCTGGAACAAGTCTACAGAAAAGTAGTTAAATTTCAATTTTTAGAAGTTGCAAATTGATGAAGATATCAGATTGACCTACTCAACTTAATTTATAACAATAATAATCTAGTCTGCATTAGTTTGTTAGTCACTTTCACAAGTAATTTTGAGGGCAATTTTTATTTATTTTGTGCTTGGAGCAAAGCATATTAATGTAAGAGAACACCAAAGCAGGTAGTTTTTGTCAATTATATTATGACTTCAATTTGAAGTTCTGTTTCTCTACGTACATAAAGCATAAAGCTTGCAAACTACTTATTGTTTCAATAAACTTTATTGCAGTTGAGGTTTTTTATAGAAGTAAAATTAGTACTACAATGACATTGAACACATATTTACTCACAATATTGTCATATCAAACCATGTTACATAACATTGGATCAGTTTCTTGTCCGATGGCAAAATGTTGCTACAATCAGTATGTGTCCATGTGGAATTCATGTCTGAAAATGCAATTGATCCTTCTAGTTTGCAGCTGATTACTTGTGAATTTTGTTGGACGGTCACGGGTATAATGGGAAGCTTAATATTCTCCAACTTCTTGGCAACTTCTTTCTTTGATGGCCTTCTCTTCCCATTCAAGTTAAAATTGCTACTGAAAGAATCTCTTCATAATTACTCTTCTCTGAAATTTTAGGACCTAGGATTTTATTCAGGCAGTTCTCTCACATGGATGTGAAAAACCTTGCTACTAAACCTCTACCATCTTCTGTATCACTTGAACTTAATAGTTTCTGTCCTGATAAGAGCTCCTAAGAACAACACTGAAGCTGTAAATGTCTCTCTTGTCTGTAAATTGGCTTGATCGGAAATATTCTAGATCTAAATAGCCGAATGTCCCTTAACAAAGGTGGTGAAATGAATTTTATCAATTGCAACTGTCTTTGAAGTTCCAAAATCTGACAACTTCGGTCTATAATTTTCATCTAGAAGGATATTACCCGACTTGATGTCTCAGTGGTAAATGTTGGGTTTGTTACCAAAAATAATCTAAAGTGAAAAGGAAAAGGAAAGGGAAAGAAGAATCCTCAGAGGACAATGAATCCAAATCATAGAAGGATTATCTTGTCTTCTAAAAAACGAAGTCTATAAATAGAGATATTTTCTTCTTCTTTTATACACAAATGGTATAAGTGAGTTGAGAGGAAAACTAGTGAGTCTAGCACCTTGAAGAGTTTTCTTGTAACTCTTTATAGTTTGCTCAAAGAGTAGAAAATTAGGTGCCTAGCGTCTTGGGATTGCTTTTATTCTTTGCGGGTTGAGCAAATGGTATAAATTGATAGATGCGGTAAAACTTGTTATATTTTTCTTATAATACATGAGAGATTGGTTTGGCGAGTAAAAATTCTGTATAGTTGTAGCGACTTTAATCATATAGTGGAAAGCTTTGACAGTCTGTTAAATTTGTCTTCGTTCTTTATTTTTCTTGTTTCAATTAAATTCCTTGAACAATGGTCCTGCAGGCGTAATTGGGGAATTGCCTTAATTCCCAACAGTGGCATCAGAGCGTCAAGTTTTGTTTGACGTGGAGTAGAGGAAAGATATGGCAAAGTACGAAGTTGTGATAATCAAGTTTGACTTGTCGCTAGAACAAGTCTGAAATTTCTTGATTTTGATTAGGCAATTTAAAGTTTTCAAAGGAAAACATTATCCTTGTTCTAACAAAGTTGCTGGAACCAGTATGAGCGATAGTGATTGGGAAGATTTATATTTGAAGACTGGAACCAGGATGTGTCTCCATCTAGCCAGAAATATTCTTGTAAATATTCATAGAATATTTGCTGTGAAGGAACTATGGCATCAATTTGGATAGGTGGATCCGGCAAGGGGTTCTTCAAATTTGTTGCACTTGGAAAAATTATTTAGTTCTTTACGAGTTAGTACAGATACAAAAATTCTCAATGAGATCGTCTGGGGACTGGTGGTTGTTGCAACTTATTAGTGTTGTAGACTAGCTGATCACGTGAGAAAATATTGTCCAGGTGGAGCAGGTTCGGCTACTATTTGGATTTGGACAATCCGACTCTCTTGGTATGAGGACGGTAGAGATCTTGCTATGAAGTATGTGGGTACATTCACGTGGCGTGTCACTAAGTGCGATGGTAAAGGATGTTTGTTACTTCTAGCGGTTGTTTTTACACACGGGCATTGGTTAGCGTGATGCAGGGTGTGTGGTTGTAGTAATGTCAATGGCTAAGGAGCTCTTTGAGATCCAACAAGAGAGTTGCACCACAAATATCAGCACGTTTATTTCGACATTGAACCGATGAAATGTTTGGAATTGTTGTTAATTCTAAGTGATTAAATATACTAATGTAGTGAAGTATGGGACTGTTAAAGTGTGTCAAAGGCTTACCTAGTAATTTCTCAAGTATTGTGTATAAGAATAGAGAAGATGAAGATTTTGGCTTATTTTGATAATGTGGAGATTGTTGGGTTTGTTACCAAAAATAATCCAAAATTGAAAAGGGAAATGAAAGGGAAAAAAGAAGAATCCTAGAAGGAAAAGGAATCCAAATCATAAAAGGATTATCTTGTCTTCTAAGGAAACGAAACATATAAATAAAGATGTTTTCTTCTTCTTTTATACACAAGTGGTACAAGTGAATTGAGAGAAAAATTAGTGAGTCTAGCACCCTAAAGAGTTTTCTTATAACTCTTTGTGGTTTGTTCAAAGAGTAGAAAATTAGGTGTGGTAAAACTCAGGGAGCCACCTGGGTCGAGTCAGAGAATCTTGTGAAGAAAAATAATAGCCTAGCATCTTGGGATTGTTTTTATTCTTTGCGGGTTGGGCAAGGGTAGAAAGTGGTAGATGCGGTAAAGCTTGTTATATTTTTCTTGCAATACTTGGGAGATTAGTTTAGGGAGTGAAAATTCTGTATGGCTGTAGCGACTTTAATCATATAGTTGAAAGTTTTGACAGTCCGTTAAATTTGTCTTAGTCTTTAATTTTTTTTGTCTCAATTAAATTCCTTCAACAACGGTCATGCGGGCGTAATCGGGGAATTTGCCTTAATTCCCATCAATAAATGGGTAAAGAAGTTTCATTATGTAGATACGCGACAACATTTCTGTGGTTAACTTGAGAAAGAACTTTGACCTTGTTAATAAACTGCTCCACTTGATCATTCGTTACAATTTATGGCCTGGTTGGATATGGCCAAGATTGATGGAAATAAATCATTCGTAATAATTAATACAAGGAAATATGCCATAATGTTGTAAGGAAAATCTTGAGAGAAATCTTCAATTAATTGATTAATCTGATTATGTTTTTCTACTGCTCGACTGATATTTATCAGTATACTCAACAATCACCATGCCTTGACAATTTTGATGAAACTGAAGAGTACAAACGAGAATTAACGTACCCAAATAGCAGTTATTCTCTCTTTATTTCTCTTTGCATTGTCAACTGCAAAAGTTCTCTAGAAAGTAAAAATTATTTAGTATTTCTCCTGCCTCCAATTCCTCAACAGCCTTACAAATTAATACACTCATGACAACGACTGTTGAGGAATTGGAGG